>PVLD010005449.1:0-111963 GCA_004027595.1 Dinomys branickii | reverse complement strand
CAATATGTTTTTGTACTTTTATGTTTCTAAAAAAAAAAAAAAAAGAATCAGATAAGCAAACATTGGTAGTCTTCCAAAACTGCAAATTAACACTAGAATGCAGTGGGAGAGGGATGTTTTATGCCTCTAATTCCAGTTACTAAGAAGGCTGAGGCAGGAAGATCTCAAGTTTGATGCTATCCTGGAAAACAGTGAGACTATGTGTCAGAAAAATAAAAATAAAAGAGGTTAGAGGTAGCACTAGCATGCTTTTCTAGCTTGTGTGAAGTCATGGGTTCACTCCTCAGTCATATATACACACACACATGTATGCATACACTCACAGACTACAAAGCAATACATACCCATTAGCATGGCTTAGCAGTTTGTTAGGACGTTGAACTAACTAGAATTTCATACATGGTTAATATGAATATACAATGGTAGGTTCAAGTTGGATGATGGGGGAACATGATTGTACTCTGGCACGGTAGGAGGCTAAGACGAGGATCACAGGTTTCAGCCCCACTTGGGCAATTTAGTAAGAGGCTATCTCAAAACACAAAATAAAACAAAAGGCTAGTGATGTAGCTCAGTGAAATTCTCTAGGTTCAATCTTCAGTACCACAGAGAATTTAAAAATGCACATCTGTTTTGGAAAACTCATCTGATCTCTTGCACAAGTAAACCTATACACCTGTCCTAAAACTCTAGATTTCAATGATAGGTATTTACCCAAGAGATATAAAAACACATGTCCACACAAAAGTTGTGTCTGAATGTTTGTAACATGTTTATACACAATAATCCAACACTAGAAACAGTGTAGATATGCTTTAATAATAGAATAGACAAATTTTACTTGGTACACAGAATATTATACAGCAATAAAAAGGAAAAACTTGGTTCTCTACACAGTATAATATTTGAAGAATTGTGAAAGCTCTTTGATTTCATTTCAAGTACAAGCTAATTAAGTTAGTCTGCCACAATTTTACAGAAGTTCACAGAAGGCATAATACTACAGCACCAGGAACAAAGGACAGTTTATTATTCTAAGCAACAGCAATAGCTTAAGTATCAGCATTTTTGTGATGCTTCAAGTCCCAATTCCCACAGGTGATGTAAAGAAAGTCAGATGTCATAGTGACATTGACAGGGTTGTATTGTAAGAAAGGAACACTGACCTTAGGGAACTTGAATTTTTTATAATGGGCAGTAAGCATGCTTGCCCTTTGCTCTAGAAGAAATGCAATCTCTGTGTTCTCAGGATACTTACTACGACATCCTTGAAGAGAGTCCAGGACAAAGAGATGCAGTGTCTCACACACAGGTTACACAGCAACACGAGTGAGAGACTGCAGAGAAGTCAACTCCCAACAATACCAAGTAAAAAAAGCTTTAAAAACAAATAAGTAGATGCCTCAGGCATAGTGGGGCAAACCTGTAATCGCAGCACTCTAGGAAGCTGTGGCAGGAATGCAAATCCAATCCAGCCTGGGAAACTCAGCAAGACCCTGTCTCAAAGTACCCATTTGTCAGAACTGCCACCTTCCAGTAATTTGTCCAATTAATGAACACAAAGACAAAGAGGAAAAACACTGAGTTAGTATATGTTTTCTTGGTCTTTTCTAAAATACAGAGCTATTTGTTTGGTCACTTGTATGCGAATATACAAGTACAGTGATATCACACATATCAAGGAAATGGATACTGTTCAAAAAGGAATTATCACACAAATGTTACCATGGCAAAGCTGGAAGATTCTATGGTGTTTCCAGCATGCTGTTGACATTCTTTTTATATTTTTATTTTGTACTTTGATGTAGTTATTTTTTTTTTCTTTTATTTTCAAGACAAAAGAATGGAGACACATAAACCAGAATAACACAAAAACAATACAGGAAATACAAAATTATAGAGAAGGTAGTAGGGAATTAGCACTGGATGCTATATTACATAATGTTACCTCCACATTAGTTAACACAAAAACAATGAAGGAAGCACTAAGTTATAGAGAAGATAGTAGGGAATTAGCACTGGATGCTGTATTCTTAATGTTACCTTCACATTTGTTACTCAGTTATACAGATGATGGCTTGTTTGATTAGTCAGTTTTCTCTACCCTCATCTCCACTGTTTTACCACCCAATCAGTCATCTTCCCTCTGATAATAACTGTATTTTTGGGTTTATTTACTGCCTCAGGCTCTCACATTGGGAAGAGACATGGCTGCTTCAAATTATGCTGTAACAAATATGGGTGTACACAAATTGCTATGGCAGGAGGTGGAAAAGCACCCATGCTCAAAGATGGTAGATAGGCAGGGAACCAGGTTCACTGTGTTTAAGCCCCCACTGACAAGTCCTCAAGGTCATTGGGGGCTCCAGTCGAATTGGCAGGGTCACTCAGCAAACCACCGGGCTTTGCCTCGATACAGTGTGTCCAGAGGCCCGGTTGTGTCCTCAGGGTTGCCCCAGCAGACCACTGGGCTCCACCCCATCACTGCACTGCTGTGTGGCCCGGTCAAGTCCACAGGGTCACCCCCATGGACTGCTGGGCTCTGCCCTGTTGTCACGCTGCTGGAGGCCTGGTCCAGGTCTTTAGGGTTCTCATGTAGCCTGGAGGGAGCCCCCTCCCTGCTCAGGCTGCTGAATTCCCTGTCAAGGCCCTTGGGGTCTCCTTATAGGCCACTAGTGTCTTCCTGCAGGCCACCTATGACTCTTTGGAGGCTATCCCCACCCAGCTACAGAACCGGGTCTACATCCTAGTTCCAGGTCTTCGCCTCTTCCCACCTCTCCATCTCCAGTGTTGCCATGCCCCACCCCTTGCAGCTGGGCGTTGGGCACACTTATGATGCTGGGCACAAATGGCGTGAGGTCTCCCCCACCCGTGCTCACTGTGGTAGTCCAGGGTGTGTACTAAGTTTAGTTATTAGTTCTAGAAGAGAATTGAAGGATTTTCTTGAGTCTGCTGTGTAGAGTATGTTGTTGTCTCTCGGACTCCAGGACTGCTGCTTTTCATGTAATTTGTCTCTATGGGTTCATACAAGGTTCATATATGCAAGCAGTATGAAGTCCCTCCTGGTGCTCATATTAGTAGTTTAGGGTGAGTCCCAAAGCCCATAGACTCAGCCTGTTACTGTCAGGACACATGTTGAGGTTTCAGGTCACCAAGACTCAAGGTACTAAGAGAGGGAGTTCAGAGTGGGAGCTAAAACCCAGTAGCTCGGCTCGTGCTTCCTGCTTGGTGTTGGAGTGAGAAGGGCATGGGGCCGTGTGGTCCACCTCCATCTGCAGCTCTCTCTTACCACTGTGCTCTAGGTCCCGTTTGTTCTTTGGCTGGATCCCTGGGAAATGCTGTGGCCCTGGGGTTGCTGCTGCTGCTCTCTGCTGGTAGTTGCTCATGCAGTGGAGAGGAGGAGGCCACAGCCTCGGGGCAGGAGTAGAGCTGGGTGTGGCAGGCTGTGCACTGGTTGCTTTGACTCCACCTTGCCTCTGGGCGCTGATTAGAAAGGTTGCTGCCAGAGTGGGCATGCTGCTTTAGTGGCTGTTGCAACTTCTCATCCTCACAGTGGATTCAACAACACCTCCTGACCTCCACTGCCTCTTTTCTGGGCTGAGCTTTCTCCTCTCTGGTCCTAGACCAGCTCTTGGAACTCTGCTCTCCCCTGGCCAAGTCGGGAGGCTCCCATGAGCATGGGCCTCTGAAGCTGAAGCTGTGAGTGCCAGAATGAGGGAACAGGCCGAGCATGTGTTTGGAGTAGTGATTCCCTCCTTCTCCACCTCCTCTTCCTCTGAGTGCACCATGGTGGCCCTCCAAGCCTTTCCTCCAGAAGAGGTTTTGTTTGCTTTCTCTGAGGGCTTCAATTCTCATTTCAGATCCTTCCTGGGTTCCGGGTACACATTTCTCTCCTCCCTGTCTTTCTCATGTTGCTATATTCCAGTGTCTGGGTGGCGATCCTCTGGGAGGATCTTTCTCTGCTGCTTACCCAGTCGCCATCTTCCTGGAAGTCTTGACATTCTTATAATAAGCAAATTAAGAGTGAGATTCTTACTAAGAGATTAATGTGCCTATTGAGCACAGTAGCAGCATAAGAGCTGAGGCAACTTCCTGAAACACTAGAAGGAAAGTGATCAGAAAAAGAAGGAAGACAAAGAGGAAGACACATGGGTTGAAGTGACATGCCAGTCTGCCCTGCCCAGAGAAGCACACAATGTAAAAGAGCCCAAGCTGCTGTAACCCATTCCCTAAGAACTCACTGCGTAAGAAGATGGGGAGGAAGCTCTGCTGTTCAGCACCTAGTTAGTGGCTAAGATGATTTACGTCTGGGGTTGAATACCTGGTACTGCTTAAAACTGAGTAAAAGTCCTTTGAATTATAAGGATGATTATCTTAATGAACAGGTACGTGGTACTCTCACCCCAGAGAAATAAATACTTGGAGTAGAATCCCATTAAATATGTGGTTTTTAAAATTTTGTTTTCTTTTGTTGTTGTTTTGTTTTTTTTCCAGAAAGATGTTAAGTATTTATAATGCAGCCTATGTACCTCCAACTGGTCAAATATTTATGAAATATTTATGTTGGCATGAAGATAGTTCCTGAAGTCACTATGGGAAAAAGATGTACAAAAATAAGTGGGGGGCTGGGGATATAGCTCAGTGGAATAAGCGCTTGCCTAGCAAGCGCAGGGTCCTGAGTTCGATCCCCAGTACCACACACACACACAAAAAATAAGTGGAAGGCAATCTATGATGGAAACAGTGAATTAAACTGCTTAAAGCAAAATGCTAAAGTAAAATAAAAGGGCTAAAGATGATCTCCATGTGAAGGCCTTGGGTTTAATTGCCAGTTTTTTTTAAAGAAGAGATTATGTAATTCCATTTATTAGAAGTTTTTCAGAGGACAAAAATTGACTCGTGTAGGTAATAAGAAGAATTATCTGCGGGAGAGCTGTGAACACAAGGGATCTTTCTGGAGTAATGGTGACATTCAAAGCCTTGAGGGTAGCTAGTTATGGTTACTAAAATGTAGGTATTTGTCAAAGTTACTGAACTTATGCATTCCACTTAATGTCAACTGTACCTCAAAAGATTTGGAACTCTAGTTAAATGCGAGGATTTAGAGGACATTATGTTGATATCCAAAAGTTCTTTTGAAATACATCAAAAAGAAGAAAGAGACCCAGTACTAGGGAGGCTGGGGTAGGAGAATCACCATGAGTTTGAGGCCAGCCTGAACTACATAGCAAGACCCTGTCTCAAAAAAAGAAAGAAAGAAAAACAAAGAAGTTCTCATTTAAAAATATTGCAAAAATGTATCTTTGACACAAAAATACAGGCAAAAGATTCTGGTATCCTTAGATTTAAGTCAAAAAAGATAAAACATCAAGTTGACACGGAAGCTGTCATCACTGTATTCAGTAAGACTGGCATGCACATGACACTACTTTAGATACCACCAACAAATTATGGATCTCATTAAATATTCTAATGGCTTATAGCATTTTCTGTTACTTGAACAGGTGGAAAAGGAGGACAGCAGATGGAAAGAGGTGAGAGGTAGGGCTAGGGATATAACTCAGTAGTAGAATGTCTGCCTAGCATATGTAAGACTATAGATTAAGTCCTCAGTGCTGCCAGACATGAGATTGGGGGAGGAACAGGAATGAAACTGAGAATAAATGAGTAAGAACTGGAACAAATTCACAGAATAATTTGCAGACTGTACATTCTGATATGTGAATTTCAAAGGCAGCATTAGTGACTTAGAGATAAATACAAAAGGGTATAGATCATGAACTAAAAAGAACAATCCATAACAGAGGACCTGTTCTTTTCAGCTTTTGTTCGTTTGTTTTCTATTATTGCCTTTCTTTGTTTTTTGACCATGCTAGCGATCAAACCCAGGGCCTTCTGCATGCTAGGCAAGTGATCTACGACTGAAGCAAATCTCCAGCCCCTTAGCATATTTTCTAAGAGACATTTGATCCTTTCCTCCAAGTAAGTCTACTTCATCTACATGAGGCTGATTTGAGAACAGTGAGCTATTCACTCTTTATTAAAATGATGACAGATGGTAGAGGTAGCAGAGAAGATGAATCAGTAAGAAGTGTGTTCATTTTCCTTTTGAACTGAGAAAAAATTAGGAAGCTGCTCAAGCTGGTAATAGGTAATAAGAAAATCTGAGCCCACCTCTTCGGTCTTATCCACCAATAATAAAAACAATAAAATGTGGCTTTCCACAATCTCTCAACCCTTGTTCACCCTCATATGAAGACCTTTTAGAAGAGTGACTTCTAAACAATTCTATTTTTAAAACTGAGAAAGATAACAGAAATGGTAGAATTCAGAGATTCTAAAAAACTTGTTTTGAGTTTCTATTTTTAAGTATATTTTTAAAATACCTTAAAGTATGTAACACACTCAAAATTAAGTCAGTGGGCTCGTAATGCATTATTTGTCACTACCAGCTTGGTACATTTTTTGTATGTGGAGAGTTGAGAATAGTTTCTAGTGCTATCTTTTAGTGCACATATTAAAATGTGCCTTTGATTTAGAATACTACAGCACTATATTGCTCTTTCATTAAAACTTGCGTGAATACAAAAATTCATTAAGAGTGCATGAGATATTCACAAAGGTCCATACACAGAATGTAACAGCTGTTTATCCAAAAGTCAGTATATCACATGTTGTGTTATTACACCAGCTGTCTTAGTCACCTTCTGAGTCAAGACTATACTAGACCCTCACAAGTACAGGAGTAAAGGTTTACTTTGATTCAGAGTGCACAGAGGTTTCAGGCCCTGAGGGGCAGGCTTCAAGGCAGAAAGAAAGGCATGGTAGAAGGGGCTGGGGGAAGGAGAAGCTGCTAACTTCATGGTAGAAGGGAAGCAGAAAAGTCAAGGGAAGAGCTGGGGAGGAAGATAAACCCTTCTAGACCACGTCCCTGTGACCCGTCTTCCTCTGACCAGACCCTGCCTCCCAGCAGCAAGCCAGCTGCACCACCCCTGTAATCCAATCCCCCATCAAAAGCCCCACCTATGAACCATGAGGTTTTGGGGGGATATCTAACTATAAACATCAGTGTATGGGTGAAGTGAAAAAATAGTTTTCTACAGCCATAAATAGTTTTCTATTCTTGATTAAATGGAAAGTATTTAAAAAGAAGTATGTGAGGTCCTTAGAATAAACTAGCAAGAACAAATTCTTCAACTATTCCCACTATGTGGATGATACACAATATGAAACCAGTGTGCCCAAAACTTTCATACAAAAGCATCATTCAAGAACGAGCAAATATTTTAAGTTATTTGATGTTGGGGTGCTCAATTAAGAAAATAAAATTTCCCAAACATACTGAATTTCAAATAATTAAACTTGCCCAAAAGTTTGTATGAACATTGTTAAGATACATCATTTTCAAAAATGGAATTTATTGTTAAATGAACAATTTATTGATTTGGAAAATAAAACTACAACTTAATGAACTGAATATGAAGGGAAAGTAGGGATGCACAGAGAAAAAGTTACAAACTTAGCAATGTGGTGCATGTTAGAAGTATGGTAATGTTAGTGGGCTTGCAAATGCAGCTAATGTGAGCAATAAAAGTAAACCTCAAACTTTTTTAAATAAAGTAATTATGACTAGTGGAAATTTTATCTGACACAAGCCACTAACTTATCTGAGGGATTTTTAACTATACAGAGTAATTTATCATTAAAATGATGTATTTTTCGCTGGGCGTGGTGGCGCATGCCTGTAATCCCAGCACTTGGGAAGCTGAGGAAGGAGGATTGTTGTGAGTTCGAGATTGGCCTGGGCTACAAAGTGAGCTCGAGGACAGCCTGAACTGCATAGCAAGATGTTGTCTCAAAGAGACAAAAAAGTACATAATAAGTATTTTTAAATATACATACTTATTTTTAGCCAAGAAATAAAATGTAAGAGAAGAATCTGGCAATTTAAAATCTCTAATATCGGGGGATGAGAAGCAACATCAAAAGCAATCAAAATATAATATATATGCCCGAAGTCCCCAAAATGAACATGATTATTATATATTCCAAACACATAAGAATTTTTAAAAATTTTAAAGCAAAATAAAAATTGTATATACAATTTTCATGTATCAAATTAGTTTAAAAAATTTATCCCTAGCATCTCAAAAAATTTTTAATAAAATCTCCAAATTAGACATTTATAACTCAACAATGTAAGTAGTTGTTAAATATTGCCATATTTTTTATGTTCAATATGATTCAACATAACAGTCCTACAATTCTTGCATGTTTCTAAATCTGTTTCACTGAGTACCTCTATTACCCTTCAAGCCCCTGTTCAGAAAGATAGCTTCGAGTTTTTATAGAATTTAAATATTTTACTAACACATTTACTCAACAGTAATTTTCTTTTTTTTTATTTTAAAGAGACAAAAAATAAAAAGGATAAACAATTTCAGAACAAGATGATAGGAAATTAACAATGGTTATTATATTACATATTGTTATCTTTAAAGTAGCTGCTCAGATTACCAGATACAGGCATGCAAAATTGATCAAACAATATAAGCACTAACGGTCTCTTTCAATGAACTAATAGAAATTAGTACTACAATGATCTTAGCTATCTTTTCCTCTCCTCTTCTCCCTTTCCCCACCCCAGGTGTTTTTTCCTTCTGAGCAGTTTCTTTCCCTTTCACTGTATCTATTATACCTTTTGGATCTTATTTACTCTTTCATTTTCTTAAACTAGGGAGACAATATGATGTTTATACATATAATTCTCATTTATTTCACTTATGAGTATGGTCTCCAGTTGCATCCATTTACCTATAAAAGTCTCGAGTTTATCTTTCTTTATAGTTGAGTAATACTCCATTGTATAAAACTACCACATCTTTTTTATGCATTCTTCAGTTGATGGACATTTGGATTCTTTCTAAGATTTAGCTATTACAAATTGTGCTGCTATAAACATGGGTGCACATATATCACAGTGGTACAATGTTTTCAGTTCTTAAGGAAAAATATCCAGGAGGAGGATAGCTGATTTGAATGGGACCTCTAACCCTAGTTTACTGAGTCCACACTGATTTCCACAGTGGTTGCACCAGTCTCTACTGCCACCAATAGTAGAGAAAGGTTCCCTTTTCCCCACAGCCCGGCCAGCAATTGTTATTGGTTGATTTCCTGATGATAGCCATTGTTTCTGGGGTGCGAAAGAATCTCAGTGTTTTTTTAATTAGCATTTCTTACCAGGGATATAGCTCAGCGGCACAAGCACCTACCTGGCAAGTGCAAGGTCCTGAAGTTTTCTGGACCGCTGAATTCAGTTTATAGCCACTGAATTTGAAAGGCACCTCTGACATCGTACTATTGGAAGCTATATTGTTAAATCCATTAAAATAGCACAAGAGTAAATGAATTATTGTACATGCATAAGTGGAATGACACTGTGGTAGCAGTAACAGTTGTTAAAATAATCTAGTGGCCCTCTTCATCATGGTAAAAAGACAGATTTGTGTTTTCCTGCTATTTTAAAAATTATGAATGGCTGTGAAATGTGAGTCGACACTTTCAGAGCAAGTATATAATCTGTTTTATCCCTCAAAAATTAGAGAAGCTAATTTCAAGATGAAGCCTTATGATTCTGAGTCCAAATATGAGGAACATGAACAGAAAACCCTGCAGACCACAGTGTATGTGCGGTATAAAAGAGGTAAAACTTTTGTTGTATTATGTCACAAAAATTGATATTGTATGTTAATTAAATATAAGTTTGACTTTTCTGAATCGGACAGAAATTGGAGCATATTATGTGTGTCCACACCAAAAACCTAAAATATTTGGCATTACGGTAGGGGCTGCCAAATGGGCAGCAAGGAAAAATACACTTAATGGCATATACTATGCAGTGCCAAAGCATTTAGTAAACCTCTCACACAACAAAATGTCTAGATCACTCTAAATACTGATCCAGGGCTTGGTGTACAGCTCAGTGGCCAAGTATGCATTTAAGCAGGAGGCCTTTATTCTATCCCCAGCACCAAAGCAACAATAAAAGGACATTCTAGATCTGGGTCTAGTGGTGCAAAGTTATATTCCCACCATCCTGAGACTGAAACAGGATGATCACAAGTTCAAGCCCAGCCTGGACAACTTAGCAAGATGCTACCCTAAATTAAAAACCAAAAACGACTGGGGTATAGCTCAGTGTGAACCCCCCCAGTACCAGAGGTCAGCTCAAAGCCCCCAGTACCAGAGGTCAGCTCAAAGCCATCAGACACTTAAACATTAGTGGGGCCAAAACAAGCAGACAAAATAGAAGCATTAGAAGAAACCTAAAAAACTAGAATATTCTCAGATAAAAGATTACAGTACTATACATATGCAAAATAAGTTAAAGAGTATCCTGAGAACGTGAAGGAACGCTTGGAAATTGAATTATGATTAGAGAAATTTGAAAACTCAACAGAAATCATAAAAAATTAATGAAATATTTCCAAAAGATAACAAAGACATAATGAACAAAGTAAAAAGATTAAAATCCACCAAGAGTTATAAAAACAAAGCTCTAACAAAGGAGAGGACTTTTTTTGACAAGGAAAGGACTTTATTAACCATAGTTCCAAGAAGAGAAGAACTTGAGTTTTTACAAAGAAAGGATCAAGTCATGACAAAATTTAATTTAGAAACCCTGGAAATAGCTGGGACATCATAGAACAACTCAAGGTAGAAGGACAGGAAAAAAACCCTAAAAATCTTCTACAAAGAAAGAAAAAAACATTAGGTTTCATGAAAAGGTTCAGATGGGCTACCAAACTATTGCTCACCAAACTATCATACAACTGGAATCTTGAAAACTTTTCTTTCTTTTTGCCCTTTTTCAATAGGATGTTAAGGATACCTTCTATTAAAACATAGGAGAAAATTAAGCAAATGAAGACCTGGCATCAGACATAGTAAAGAGGCAAAGGAAATTACAAGATGAGAGTACAGGAAAGCTGAGGAGAACAGCTTCCCATCAAGCATGTGCAGAACAACAGACTTTAGATTGCAACAAGATTGTGGTCAGCTGCAGGAAGGATGCTCGTAAGGGGAAAAATAAATTGCCAGTTGATATGTTTTCAGCTGCTGAGAGTAATTTCCAGTTCTGTTGAAGACTTTGGAGTTACATATGAATGATAGATAATATGTAAACAGTTCCCAATTTAAGATGGCTTTATCTAACAATTCTTTGGCTTTATAATGGTACATTGAGTAGAAATGATGCTTAAGATTTTTAAATTTGATCTTTTCCTGGATTAGCAATATGATATACAATACTTTCCTAATACTCTCTCTTGATACTAGGCAGCAGCAGTGAGCCACAGTCAGATTACCAAGAGGGTAAACCAGATACTCTGCAGTGTACACTGTTCCTAAGCTAGGCTGTAAAGTTAGCTGTATTAAATGTATTGTTTTACTCAGGTACATTTTTGGCTTATAGTACTTCCAATTTACATGGGCTCTAACCCCATCAGAAGTTAAGCAAAAGAAGACAGCAATAATGACTCTAAAAGGTTTGAGTTTTTTGCTTTGCTTTGGGGTTTTTTTTTGGGGGGGGTGTTGTCGCAGGGATCACATCCAGAGCCTTGCATATCCTGCATAAATGCTCTACCACAGAGCTACACCCTCCAGTTTAAAGTGATTTAAAAAAAAAAGTAGAAACAGTTAACAGTATACTATGATTCTTCTATGAACAATAATTTTGTAGCTATAATAAATATTAGATTTTTAAACTGAGATTTTGCTAAACTCTTGGGTTTCTAGGGAAGAATGTTAGAAGTCGTGATGTAAAAGAGGTAAAGCCTCATGTTGTGCATTATTAGTCTACAGACAGTATTGGGGGTATAAGAAAGAGCCATAGGAAATATGGTGGTACATACCAAGGGAAACAGCTCACACTTGACACTTGGCTGCCTGTGTCATGAAGGAAATGGGGGTGGGAGGAAAGAAGCAGATTACTTTTCCTTTTTACCTTCTAAGCCTTGTAAAGCTATTTGATGTTTTAAATTATTACTCTGGAAAATTAAATTTTAAAATAAAATCACAGGCATCTAAACCTATACTCTCTATGGGCTCTTCATCTATTTAATTCTCAGCCATTGGTAAAGTGACCTCTGCCCTAAATTCTCCACCCAAACAAAATGTTCTCACCATAGTCGCCCATGACTCTGATGCAAACCTAATGAACTCTTCGGTCTTGATACATCAGGTCTTTATCAGATTCATCAGCTCTACAGCACTGGGCCTTACCATTAATTCCCTCACTGCCCGTTGTCTGGACTACTGAGATCTGTTTTCTTCCCATGTAGTAGTCATTGCACTCAGCTACAGAAATACCTTGTCTTCCTCGACTTTTGTCACCGTTTGCTTGTGTTGCACGTTGGGCTTCTACTCACAATGGCCGTTTTCTCTGTTCTCTGCTTACACTTACTTCCATATGGACTCTCTCGTTATGTCTACTATTTAACTAACTCATCCTCTAACAGCAGTCACAAGCACATCTACTGCTTATTATGCCAGATACTGTTCTATACATTTTATTTGGATTAACTCTTGAGTGAACAAAGCTAGTGGAGGACACTGAAGCCCAAAGAGGCTAAAGGGCACAACCCAGAGCTGATAAACTGCAAAATCAAGGTTCTCCGACACCCACCCCAGTGCTAAAGGGCTGATCCAGGGCCTCAGGAAGGCTAGGCCAGCGCTCTGCCAAATCCCAGGAGGCGGAAGTCAGGATTTTAAACCAGGAAGCCTGGCTCCAACGTACTGTAGAGCGCTAGTCAATTCTAATGTATTTCTTATCCAAAGAAAAGTCACCATCATCCATCCCAATGAGATAAAAAAAACTTCACTTCCTCAATTTCAAAACAGTCAAGTTAATTAATACTGATTTTAACTTCCTTAAAAACTATAGAATCTACTTCTTTATTTTCATTTTCCTAATATAAGTCATCATTTCTCAAACTACACAAAGAGCTCCCTCTCCCCAGGCTGCTGCTAGAGATCACAGTACAGACCTGCTCCCTCCCTCCTGATACTCCCATGTATCTTTTCACTCATATATACCAAAATAAATGTCGTATTTCTGGGATGCAAGTTATGGTTTGGTTTCTACAGTTACCTACTCCATCTTAAAAACTACTTTAAATAAGGGCAGGATGCTCTTTTCATGTGTTCCCGGTGTTCAGGATAAAGTGTAAACTTCACAGTCCTTTATTTTCTAGCCTCCCCATTTATTATTCTCAGGCTTAATTCTTACCCTGCTCTTCTGCTTCTCTATGCTTTTGCTCTACAGTTTATACCTCCAGTACCCATGCTCCTCACACCACTGGGGTACCTTTCTACTACTCTCTTCATCTCTACATCAGCGAGGTCTCAGAAAGACAACCCTCCTTTCCATCTTCATTATACCTATTACTGTAATCAAGTCTTTTTCTCTGACTTGACTGCAAGCTCCAAGAGATCCCTTCATTTCGTGCGTCCAGCAGGCATGCTATGGAACTTGCTCAAGGTCATATAGCTGGGTGGCAGAAGAAATACTACATAAACCCAAATCTGACTGAGTCCACAATCAGTGAAGGTTTTTCCCAGAAGTGAATGTAATGAGAGAAATACTTTACACAAAGGTGCTACAACTCAAAACAAGAGATTCCTCACATTCCTGGGATGTGGTTTATGGTTTACAGTTATCTGCCCTACCTTAAAACGATTCTGAATGAGGGTGAGACTCTCTTAGCAGCTTTATCAATGCCTTCTCTCTCTCTGTTACCCTTCCCAGTCAAAACCATAGGTCTTTCATTAAAGCTGTACCTAAAGAAGCAACATTTCCAGAATACATGTTAACGCAAATGAGACTTAAAAATTTCATTTAAACCTACAATGTAAAGAAGAAAGTAAATCGCAAATTAACCTGCCAAAAGTCTTACAACTAACTAGCAGCAAAGGTAGGAGAGGGTCACATTTCTAGTCTTCTAGGTTAATCTTCTTTTTTACTACTTACACAATACTGTGACTCACAAGCCCAACATTACAGTATTTTACAGTTTAATATAGTAAATATTGTATACTGATTGACTTGAATGAACTCTACATTTAGTTAGGAACCTTGCAAATCTACCTTCACTGCTAAAGTTATAAGAATAACATTGATCCAATTTGAATAGACGGAAGTTTCTGTTCAACACAGGTACACTTTTTGGTTTCATTTTTCCTTTCATTTTCTTTTTCTTCCTTTTTTTAATGCTGAGGATCAGTCCCAGGACTTTACATATGTTAAGTACATGGTATACACTGAGCTATCCCACAGCCCCAAATTTATATTCTGAAAGCCACCAAATGCCAGGTGTGGTAGCACATGCTTATAATTCCAGCACTCAGAAGACTGAGGCAGGAGGATCACTATGCAGTTTGAGAATAGCCTGGGCTATATAGGAAGTTCAAGGTTAGCCTAAACTATATAGTGAGACTGTGTCTCAAGACAAAAATGAAGTCATAGAGGATACAAAATCAAGTCACATGCTATAGTAACCAATAGAATTTTATGCAGTGACAGGTAAGTTACATATTTGTTCTGTCCAAGATGGTAGCTAATAACCAGGTATGTGGCTACTGAGCACATGAACTGCTATCACTGTAATGAAGGAACCAAATGTTTTATTTTTTATTAATTTCAAATCACTTAGCCATACAGGGCTAGTGACTGCTGTCTTGTTCAGAGCCATCCTAGAGTTATGTCATAATATGAGGTATTTTACAAAGGAAGTTTGAAAATGGATTCCATCTTTACATTGTTCAATCCTATTAATGTAATGGAATTAACAGAGACACTGAGATGGCGTGTTATTTTGAAATGTTATTTACCTGAACACCTTTGCCTTCCGAAAATCTACGCATCCAAGAGCAGACTATTATAAGCCTTGGGAGGCAATCTTTGTGGCTGGCATAAGGTTGGGTAAAGAATAAACAAAACATCCCCCTTTTAAAAAATCAGAGGTTCTCTTGAATGCCCAGTATGCTCCAATGATCACAGAAGGGTCACAAAGCCCCGGGGGATCTTTCCAGGTATGAAACAAGTTCTACAACTTTGCTCTAATTCTTTCATGGAATAAGTCACTGGATACATGTAAGGCAATGTCCCAACTTTGCCACATTATAAGTTTTTAATAGTACTACAAATAGTTCCAAATAACCAGAGGGAAAAGTTTAAGATGTAATTTCAAGTAAGGGTTTCAGTAATTCATGATTGTGATACAAACTTTCTCACTAAAAAAAGTATCTCTCTGCTAGGGATATAGATTTTTTAATATCAAGAAAAACTTGGAGAAGGGCTCATTTTGAAGAAGAGATATCAGAAATTTTTTATTAGTTCATTACTTTTCAGTAATACTGTTTTCATTTCTGAATATTTTCACTAGCATATTTCTCCTATACTTTTCTTTTTCTTCTCTATTTGTTTGTTATACTTCACTGACCTTGTTAATAATTCTTCTCTTTGCTTACACATGTCCCTTTTCCCTTAGAATCCTGATCATTCGTTTCTTCTGACATGCACCAAACCAAAACAGTATTATTGTAGTTTACTATGTGCTACTGGAAAAAGAAAAAATACACAGAGATTGTAAGTCTCCAGATATACCGAGACTTTTCCCAGCTGTCTCAAACTAGCATTATGAAAAAATACAGGGTCAGAGATAAGAGAGTATGTGGCTGATTCAGTATAAATATCATATAGATATTACACACAGTGGGAAGTCTGGATTAGGATGTATTACCTCAAGAAATGCAATTTTCAAGTACAAAATTCTTTATTTATATATGTCCCAAGGACAGTGATATATATATGTTCCACAGCCATAGCATGTATATACTATAAATATCCAAATAGTTATGGTATTCAGCTTGCTTGAAAAAATACAGAATCACTTAGAGAGGGATACCACAAACAGGTTTCTGAAGCATTTTAATAAGAATGGCCATTGGATCAACCTAGATAATCCTATTGTTTACTACCTGTTGTAGTTTGTCCTCTGAAGGTCCCCAGAGGCACAAAGAGAGGTAGTGGGACCTTCAAGTGCTGGAGCAGTGGGAGGTCCATGGGTTGCTGGGGGCCTCATCCTCCGAAAGTATTAAGGTAGTCCTCTGGGAACCCTAAGTTGATTCTCTGAGAGTGAGTTATCACCAAAGCAAGCTGGGGCTCTCCCCTCATTCTGAGGTTTCTGTCTGGAGATGTCTTCTCTCACTCCTGCATGTGCTACTGACACTGTGGTGTCATCTTTCATGAGAACATGACAAAGTCAAGCCAGTGTCAGTGCTCACCTTTGAACATCCAGAACTACGAGCGCAATAAGCCTAGCGTCAGGTTAATTTATAATAGTAACAAAAAACTGAGCAGTGCACTGCCCTGTCTGTATATGACAGTGGCGGTAAGTAAAGCAACAGCAACTGCAAGTCAAAGAATGCTCAAAGAATGAGATTTAAAAACATGCACGCAAGGTAATGTGGCTGAAACAGAATGTATTATGTACATGGCCTCCTCCTACCATGGTAATCAGGGGAACTGATGGAATACAGTTTCACAATCTAAGCTTTAGAATTTCATTGATTTAAACTGGCTATGCAGTATTCCATTACATTAATGTTCACAATTTAATCACCAAATAAAGAGCATTTAGTTGTTGCCGATTCTTTATTACAAAAAGTACTATATTATCTTTGTGCACATCCACCCTTAATTACATACTTTTGACAAAGATTACCAAATTATACTCTATGGCAATGGGGCGAACCTATGGTATGCATGCTCCTGTGTTTTTAAGACAAAAGATGTTAATGTGAAGTTATTTTTTCTAAACTCTCAATATTTAGGTTTAATTTAAGTGTTGGCACTTTGTAATAAATAAGTGGGGGTTGGAATCTGGTGCTCGGTCTCTAAAAGGTTCACCATCACTGCTCCATGAACTTGTATTAGTGCTTGTGTCTGTCAAGGAATATGAGACCACTCACTTCTCTGCAATCATGCCAAAATTAGATATTATCATCAAAACATTAACAACTTTCAAATTTTTAGCTATTAAATGGTGGTTTAAGTTTATATTTCCTTAATTTCTATCTTTTTTATATCTTTATGAATTGCCATGTATTTTATCTTTTTCTCATTTTCTATAATGATGCTTGATTTTCTTACTAATTTGCAAGATCACTTTATACTAAGAAGATATTAATCCTCTATTACAGTTTTCTTACTTTGCAATTTACCTTTCAATTTCCTAACAAGTTTCTAGCACCTGTTTAAGTTTTTCTCTTTCCCCAGTGCTTGAATCATGGGCCTTGTACATGCTAGCTCCACTGCTAGCCTTCTTATGTCTAGAGACCATAAGCGCACACGAAAGTAATCAGACTCCTGTGTATAAACACCATATTGTCTCCCTAGTGTAAGAACCTGAAAGAGTACATAAGATCCAGAAGGTACAATAGACATCGTGAAAGGAAAAGAAATTGCTCAAAAGGAAAGAACAAATGGGATGGGGGAAAAGAGAAAAGAAGGAAGAGGGAAAGAAAAGAAATATATATATACACACAAGATAGCTAAGATAGGTATATTACTAATTTCTATCAGTTTATTGAAAGGAACAGTTAGGGTTTATATTGTTTGATCCATTTTAAATGCCTATACAGAAATAATGATGGGGCCAGCTCACTTGGCCCCATCTACTCTGAGCAACTACTTTGAAGCATCTCTGAGCAACTACTTTGAAGATAACAATATACAATTTAACAACCATTATTAATTTTCTATCATCTTATTTTGAAGTTCTGTATTGTTTTTATATTCTTTTTAAAATAAAAAATATCTAGTTAATAAAACAAAAATACAGTTAAAATGACAAAGATCCACATCATGCACAATAGTCAAATTTTATCTGATCTCAATTTCCAGATACATTCATATTTAATTTATATATACATAATTTACTTGCTTAGTTAAATGTTTAAGACTAAGTGTATAACTAAACTGTATTCATAAAACTAAAATATATTTGTAATAAAGTATTTCACTAACTAAAAAATAGCCATCATTAATTTTTTGTTAATTACAATGCTAGGTACCAAACCCTGGGCCTTGCACACACTAGGTATGTGATCTACCAACTGAGCTGGCCCCATCATTATCTCTACATAGGTCATTTAAATATAAAACTGATTTTAAGTGTCAATATCAGTAATGACTAATGATACTGGATTATAAAGGAAATGAATGGACAAGAAGAAATTAATTTTTTTCATACATGTAGTTGTAACATGACACAGCAAGTCTGGTGAGAAAAAAGCAGTTAACTATAACAGGTAAAAGACAACAAATTTAAAAATATAAATTATAACTTAAGTATTGTCATATTTTAATAATAAACCAAACGTACTAACAATTTAACACAAAAAATCTAAATAAAATGATAATAAAAGGTTAAATTTTATATTTTGTAATTAAAATGTATATGTTCAATCATGATACTATACATTAAATTCTACTGCAATGAACTTCAGTTATTCTAGGTGTTTTTCCTGGTGCAGTTTAAGAGCATACTTGTTAAAAACATGGGTCATCAGTTAAATGTTTATTTTCATACTCTGTTACAGCATAGTTTGATCTATACTATATAGTCTACCTGAATATATTTATGATGAAACAAAGTAGACATAAAAAGTACTTAGATTCTGTAACATAAAAAGGTTTAAGATGATTTTTCAGTGATCAGGCTTTTCTAATAATAGAATCTCTCTTTCCTCAGTCTATCAGTGGGTATAAATAAGACAGTTCTTTCAAAAGCATCTAAAGGAAGACAACCTCATCAAAGGCAGCAAGGGAATAAATTAAGGCTGAAAGGCTACTGTCCCTTCCAATGAGTACCACCACTACTAATGATGGGGGTGCTGAGCATATAAACTCCCAAGTGTCAGCCTTCACTATGTGCTCACATTAATTTTTATACGATATGAACCCAGCCACAAGTAGATAATAAATTCTGATTTCAGTATAAGTATGAACTTCCTACTATTAGAAGTTCTACCCTTCTCATTATTTTCCATCATTATCACCAAAGGTCAAAATTTCAATCTGAAAGCACTTTACTATTAGAATAATCAAGGCAGTATTGCAACTTTCAAGAAATATCTTAGAAATAACATTAGTGGATGTTACTTTGTTGATACTATATCACAATTTAACATCCAAGTGAGAAGCTACTACAGACATATGCTTCAATTTTGTCACTTCAGAGAGCTCAAACTTTTTTATTCCTATCTTATTTTGATTCTATTTTATCAGTACACATAATATAAAATTAGAACCATGTATGAAAGTTATTTCAAGTTATATAGATTAGATCATGTTCATTAAAATAATCTTTTAGATATTTAATAACCTTAGAAGGCAGCTTTGTCTACAAGCACTAACTTTATTACACAACAAACTGGTTCAGGAATCTATCTGAACTACATTTCTAGTTTATCAATTAAGATCATGTACCTACTGGTCTTTCCTATTCAACCACCACAACTCCCCTTAATTACTTTATTATCACAGCTCATAAAGACACTCACTAAAGAAGACTTCCAGAAATGCTTCACAAAGTGGCAAGAACAATGGGATTAGTATATTCAGAGTTAGGGGGAATATTCTGAAGATTAACGGGAAAGTATCTTTTTGTAATAATTTTTTAAAACTTAAACATTCACTGTGTATTCTGATGCCAGTGCACACGTCATTAACCCTCTTGCTTTCCGAAGTTCTCGGCCCAGACCCTTTATTCTCACTCTGCATCTCCTGCTTCTGTAACAGTATCCACCTCAGCTTCACAACCACCTAAAGCTGATTGGGTCTCAATGTGTAATTCGAATCAACTTCTAAGACACATACGGATAAACTCATCTGGATAGTCACTGGGCCTTCATACTCACATTTTTAAAACAGAAATTTATATATCTGGCCCCCACAAATCTGCTGCTGCTTGGTCTTCACCTGTAATTCTCATACTGGGCCTCTTCCATCCACATAATCACACAAGTTTTAGAAATCTAATAGTCATTCGTACACTTTCCTTCCTTCTCACCCTCCACAACCGACAGCTTACACCAAGTCTTGAGTCTTTATTTCTCTCATCTTCATGTCCGTCTCCAGGTCTTCAGCAACAAAGTTCTCTAAGATTCCTTAACTCTGCCTTAATACACTAGAACAGGAACCTATTTAAATCTATTCCAATTAGTTCCTTGCTTAAAAGTCCTCCAATAGCTCCCAGTGTTGATAAATTATAGGTCAAATTATCAGCAAGATAAAGGCCTAATCTCCCACCTTTCCTGCCCTTTAAGTTGGCTCTCTGTCTGTTCATCCTTCACCATCGATGTGAATACCCTAAAAATGTCTACCTGTGGTTGTAATGATCTCTCTAGTGAGAATGACCTCCTCTAGATTTGCCTCAGCAAGACTCATCTTACCAGGCTCAATTTCCTAATCACCTATGCCAGGCTTGCTAGAGGCAGAAGGATTACAAGTTCAAGGAGAGCCTAAGCAATTTAGTAAAAGCTTGTCTTAAAATAAAAAATGGGCTACAGGTACACCTCACTGTGAGGGCCTTGGGTTCAATCCCCTACTACCACACACACACACACACACACACACACACACACACACACACACAACTATTATAAAAGGATTTTTGTTTTCTGTGTGTTTTTTTTTAATTGTTGTTCTTTTTTTCTTTTTTTTTGTACCAGCAATTGAACTCAGGACCTTGCACTTGCCGGGCAGGCATTTGTGTGGCTGAGCTATATCCCTGGCCTGTTCTTGTGTTCTTGAGACTGATTCTTACTACTTAGATCAGGATGGCCTTGAACTCACTATAGAGCCCAGGTTGGCCACATAATCACAATAATCCTCCTGCCTCAGCCTCCTGAGCGCTAGGATTACATGTCTGAGCAATCACACCCAATTCAAGTATTTTTAACACCCTGACAAATGGAGCACATTTTCCTTTCCAACTCTAAAATGTACACCCTTTCCCCAAAAGGACCCATGCCTTTATTTAGTTTTCTCTCATATTCTGAACTGCAAGGTCTTTGAAGACAGGCCAAGGAATTATTCACTTTTATAACCTAAACTTCTTTTAAGCAGTGCTGGGGGACAAACCCAGGACTTCATGAATACTAGCAAATGCTCTATCCCTCAGCTATATCCCCAACCCTCAACCCTCTATCCTAAACATGTAACACATTATCTGGCAAAACAAAAAACACTGAGCTAAAAACATAATCAGTTGATTTGCTAATTCTTAGTAATTTTGTTGCCGCTGTTTTGCCTGGAATCTTCTTTCACTTGTCATGATAAATTTTTTAAATGTTTTTATCATATATTAGCATAAGTTAAGTATATTTTTAGAGACCTTCTTTGCACAATGTTATAGAAAAAGTAACTATAGGATGATCAGTTTATCACTTTTAGAATTGCTGAATTATACTGCAGCTAAAGTTTTCAGGAAATCAATAAGGTTTAGGTTTTTACATTTTAAATCCTAAAAAGAACAACTTAAACAATGGCTATTTATTAAACTGTAAAATGGTTCTAGTTATGCTAATATAAATACTAATTTCAGAGACTTACATGTAAAAGAAAACATTTTAAGAAGGAAAGCAGCTTTATAATTTCAGAAGAGGGAAATAACTGTAAAACAAAATACAGAAGGCACAAATCAAAAGTACAAAGACTGGTAAGTTTAATTATGTTAAAAGAAACAACCTCTCAAAAGATACCACAAAACTCTTTAAAAAGTAGAAACAGGCTGGGGATATAGCTCAGTGGCATAAGTGCCTGCCTGGCAAGTGGAAGGTCCTGAGTTTGATCCCTGGTACTATTAAAAATAAATAAATAAATAAATAAAGTGGAAAGATCATTCAAAGTGGTCTAAAATAAACTCAAGATATGTGCTGTAACCTCCAGTGTGAACACTAAAAGAATAATTTGGAAAAAAATTAATAGAGATGAATAGTTATTAAAAATGCTTGGTTTGTCCAAAAGAAAGCAAGAAAGGAAAAGGTGAGCAGGAACAGAAGACATAACCGGAAACTAGGCATCCCAACGGCAGGCCTGAATGAAGTAATATTCAAAATTACATGAGATAAAAATAGCTTAAAGACTCCAAATTAAAAGATTAAAATTGTCAAAGAAAAATTCTAATGTTTATAATAGATACACCAGATGTAAGATCACAGAAGGGCTAAATATGAAAAAACAGATACCATGCAAAACACCAACAAAAAAATACCAATATTACAGTATCGATATCAGATGAAATATATTTTCTTTCTTTCTTTCTTTCTTTCTTTCTTTCTTTCTTTCTTTCTTTCTTTCTTTCTTTCTTTTTTTTTGTCTTTTGAAGGATCTTGCTATGCAGTTCAGGCTGGCCTTGAGCTCAGTTTGTAGCCCAGGCTAGTCTTGAACTTGCAACGATCCTCCTGCCTCAGCCTCCTGAGTGCTGGGATGACAGGTGTGCACCACCATGCCCAGCTGAAATACTTTTTAAAGCAAGAAGCATTACAAAATCTAGAAATTTCACAATAATTTATTACAGGAAAATATAAAAATCCTAATGTATATGTACCTAGTGACACAGATTAACACATAAGCACAAGTTGATTGAATTTGAAAAGCAGTATATACATCCTCAATCATTGGAAATTTCAATGTGTTTTGGTAACAGAAAAAGCAAACAAAAACAATGAGGAATGACATAGATCTGAACTACATGTCTAAGCAGCTTGCCCTAATGAATATATAAAACACTGTCTTTCCACACAATGGGCTAGCTATTCTTTCCAAATACACATAAAACAGACCACTTCCTAAGTCACAACCAGATCTCAACAAATGCATTTGTGGTATACACTGGTAGTTTCAGCTCTCTGGGTGGCTGCAGCAAGAGGATAACAGCCCGGGCAACTCGTGATTTAGTAAGACCCTTCCTAAAAAACAAAACAAGACACAACAAACAAAACTGGAGCTGGGGACATAACTCAGTGCAAATACCCTGGGTTCACTCGCCAGTACTCAGCACACCTGATAGAGACATACATAAAATTGGACACAATATATTCTCTGAGCCACATATGGTGGCACATGCCTGTACTCCCAGCACTCAGGAGACTGAAACAGAAGGATCTTTGTGAGTTTGAGACCAGCCTGGGCTACAAAGTGAGCTCAAGGCCAGCCTGAGCTGCATAGCGAGACCCTGTCACAAAGACAAAAAAAAAGGTGAAATGTAACCAAAGTTGCCTCAGAGGAAAATATATACTTGTAAATGCATTTACAGAAAAAAAGGCAAAGGTTTAGAACTCACTAATCAGCCAGGGGTGGCAGTGCGTGCCTGTAATCCCAGCACTCGGAAGCTGAGGCAGGAGAATTGCTGTGGGTTCGAGGCGAGCATAGTCTACAAAGCGAGTTCAAGGCCAGTCTGGACTGCATAGTGAAACGCTGCCTCAAAAAGACAAAAAACAAAAACAAAAAACCCCACAAAACCTCAATAACCTAATATTTTGAGAACCTAAGAAAAAATTTAAGCAGGAAATTGAAAGGAAATAAAAGGTAAAACAAATGAAAGAGGAAGAAATATAATTTAAAAATGAGCAAAATAAATGGCAAAATGGATAAACTTTTCACAGGAGTAATCAAGACAGAGGCATGTTGCTCAGAGGCAGTGTGTTCATCTAGTGTGCAGAGGCTCTGGGTTTAATCCTGCGAATGCCACCCTACTCCACCCCCACCAAAGACGGTGAAAATGCAAATTTCCAATGTAAGGAATGAAAGTAGGACTATTTCTTACTTTTCTCACTGTTGAGACAAAATACCCAACACTTAAAGGAGGAAAGGTTTACTAGACTCCGTTTGTAGAGGTTTTAGTCCATAACTGGCTGGCTCCAAGGCAGGGTGGGATCACAGAGCAGAAGCCTTTCCTGGTGGGAAGAAGGCAGCAGAGCAGCAAGGGAGGGCCTCAGCTCCTTCTCCCTTATCTTACCCTCGTACCTCATCCAGGCCTCTTCGGTGAGCAGCACGCACACCCTTAATCCTCTTGCGCTTGATCCTAACACTGTACCACGAGTCAATTCTAGTGTCACACACTCCAGATCCAGCCACTTGTGAAAAAGCCCTCCCTATAACTGCATGAGGCTTCTGAGGAACATCTAAACACAAGCCATAACTGCCTATTAATGCAGATCACACAGAAATTAAGAAGAAAGTAAGAGGAGGCTGCTATACCAGACTATTTGGGCAATAAATTGGAAAATGTATACAAGTTACATAAATTCCTTGAAAAATACAACTTGATAAGAAGAAAAAAGTCTACATAATCCTCTGTATCTGGTTTAAAAGTTTAATTGGTAATTAAACACCTTCCTACACAGAAAACTCCAGGCTCCAGGCTGTATAGCTACACCGGTGAGCCCTTCCAAACATTTAAGGATAAAATAATGTAACTTTCACAAAACTTTTTTCAAGAAGCAGGAAAGAAGGAAAAGCCTTTAAGAGTCTTACATGTCAACCTTTATACCTTGACACAAAAACTTGATAGTACTGCAAAGAAATAATAATGCAAGTAGCTCATCTACATAAATATAAAAATTGTAAACCAAATATTAGTAAATTAGATCTAGTGACACGTAAAAAGCATAGTATAAAAAAATACATAACACCTGAAACAAGTGGCTCGTCCTGAGTATTTTTATACTAGTTTTGATGAAGAGTGAAGCAGTATGGGAAGTCACGCTTGAACAAAAGGGTATTAAGTGAGTATAACAAACTAAGGAAAGGCTAGCAAGCGCTATTCTGATTCCTGTTCAAGTCTTTTGCCTATATTCTAATTGATTATCCTTCTTGGATTTATAGGAGTATATTACATATTCTTGATAGCACACGCGTGAATTTTTCATTACACATACATTCACCAGTATTATCTCCTAATCTTTGGCTTACCTTTCTAATGGTGAATATACAAAAGTTTTACATTCTTTATTTTATTCGTACATGTTTACAATTCATGAAGTTTACAGTTATCTCGGGGAGTGGTTACATGTACCCTTCCCCTTGCCGCACCTCCCTTATGGGTGTGTGCTACCACACTGGGCAACAGGAAGAATTTTAGGCAGTTGTTGGCACTTTTACAGCTGTAGGTGATGGACAGAAGAGATACCCTAGTACAGTATTAGTGTGGTCTGAGGCCTGACACTGGTCAGTAAACTATCCATTACTGGGCCATAACAAGTACAGTACATGTACTAAGAATAAGCATTGGTATAAAGTATTAGATCTACAGCAAATCAGAAAACTTTTAAAAAGTTCTTAGTAAAATAAAAGAGTATATCACTTATTATTTTTTTTCTTTAGAGGAAAATGTATCATTTTCAGTTTCTCTTCTTTTTAAACCACTCTGGCTGAATTTCAGTTTCCCTCATTACTATCTACCAATTTTGTGCTCTTCCACTCTCTTTTTAAGATGTCCAAATGCATGGTGGTTTTGTTTTATTTAATTGGGTTTTGTTTTACATTTTTGTGGTGTTGGAGGTTGAACCCAGGGTCCTATGCATGCTAGCCAAGTGCTATACCACTGAACTATATCCTCAACCCCAAATGTATGATTGATATTTTGTAAATATTTGATTTTAGTTTATCTGTTATGCTATTTTTATAAGATAAACCACCTCATAAATAGTATGTCTCTACTGCCATCAGTGAAACATTTCCCAGTGCTTGTCTTCCATAGAATGGTGTCACAGGAAATGATTCTGAAAAGGGGCAGGGGACTCAGTAAGGAACAAATATTTGGGCCAGGGATTTATCTCAGTGGCACAAGTGCCTGCCTGGCAAGTGCAAAGTCCTGAGTTTGATTCCCGGTACAAAAAAAAAAAAAAAAAAAAGAAACAGGAACAAATATTCTATAAGTATGAAAATTACTCTACTCTATGTCCCTATTTTAAAGACTAATAGCAAACTATAGTGTAAGACACCGAGAAGTTATAGATATTAAAGAAACAGGAAAATTTTGTATAACCAAGAATATCTTAGTAATATACCACAAAGCTACTTGTAGTTAGTTATCCCTTGGTACTCAATTGTTTTGAAACGCGTCAATTTTTTTTTTTTTTTTTTTTTTTTGGTGGTACTGGGGATCGAACTCAGGCCCCTGCGTTTGCTAGGCAGGCGCTTATTCCACTGAGCTATATCCCCAGCCGCGTCAATTTTGATATTAAAGGCATTTTGATGTGGAAAGTGTTGCCGAGGGTTCTGTACTTGAAGAGAAACTCAGAGCTTGTCACCGTCAATTGCCTCTGCACCCTTTCCAACGAAAACAAAGTATTTGATGCTCATTATATTTGGCACTCTTTGCTCCTGGAACCAATTAACAGGGATACTAAGGTAGCACTGTGTTTACAAAATATTCTTTGGTGCATTAGCCACCATATAATTTCACCACCGAGCTGAAGGACATTCAAATGTACTCTTTCCTCCTATAGTAATCCTATCTACTGTATATGTAATATCACCATTATAAACACATTTATGTAATGCCCTAAAATATTCCAAACATATCCTGACTGTTTCACAAATATTCTTGCCAGTTCTTATAACCTTATCTTCCTACTAATGTGGCTATTCAAATTCATCTACGATGTGAAGACAAATTCTTTTAACTTGTATCTAAGTATAACAGTGCTTGACATGTTTTTTAAAAACATCTGTAAAATAGGTATCAAGTAACTCTTGTTCTGGGTGTCCCTGTATTATCAGTTTCTCTGACAGTGTGACTCCCTTTCAAGAACCGTATATTAGAAGCACCTTCTCTTTGTTTTTCCTGCAAAGTCAACAAAAGTTAGAAAAGAATTTGACTTGAAGTCATTGTCTTTTGAATATAGGAAACAGCTTTACAAATTTAATTATTTAAGTATTCAAATTAGCTGGAATCAATAAAGATACATGAATTTCAATGAATTAGCTCTTCACAGTACAAATGAAATAACTGAAAGCCAAACTTTAAAAGTTTATAATAAAAACATAAAATGATAGGGTGAGAAGAACAGATGTAAGTTAGGGACCAGTCAGCAAGTGATAGAAATTTCAGGTTACTTTTCTTTTGCTAAAAGCAGCTTCTCCAGTAAAGAAAAATTGATTAACCAGAGAAACTGACAAGGATCACAGGAACCTGGTCAATTTCTCTTAGCAGCCAGTTCCACCTGTTAAAAGACTTTGAAGCAGAAAGACACAGATTATCAATTTCCTACAGAAGCTCTTTACACCAGAAAGGAGGCGGGGGGCAAAATGGCATGAACAGCAAAAATGAGGGGAAAGATTTTAAATAGCAGAGCTTTAGAGAAGATGGAAAATAATAGCACAGAGGAAACAGAGGCTAAGGCAATTACAACATGGAAGGCTATTTCCTGGATCTTTTGTGATGTCATATGTTATTAGCTAAAATAAAATGCTCCAGTCTGTTGTGTCCAACCTCAATTCTGAGTGACATTATCTTAGGAATGGACCAATGCCCAGGAGGAGAAAATTTATAGCATGAGCAATAACCCAAAAAATATCATTTGACACACATTTTGATGTATGACAGGGACAAAATTAATAATCATACATTAAGGATGATCTCTTCCCAATGGCTGTGTTAAGAAAATAACAACTTAAGTGGACATGGTATGAGAAAGGTTAAACCAGTTTGTGTGTAGAGGGGAGAATCTCAGTGTATAGAAAAAATAAGTAATACAAGGATAAACACATAATGAATCAAATAAAGACAGTATGAAGGCTCTTTAATATTAAATAAAAACTGGTCTTTTAACATAGGTAAATTTCTACAATGCAGAATGGAACATTTTCCACTTGAATTTAGGTCAGCAAATGACCTTCTAATCATAGAAAAGAGTGTATACATTTATGTTCCCCTGAAACCAATTTGGGAAGACAAAGTTAAGAGAGGCTCCTGGAAATTCCATGTGTCACACAAAATTTTCAGGATCAAAGGGCACTTTCTACCTGTCAAGACCTGGATCATTTTCCCCATCCACATGTTTTCCCTCTTCGCTCTGTAGCAGGACAAAATACTTAAAGACACAAATGACACTGGCGAGGTGCTTTAGTTATAGATACAGTTTTTAATACTTAGGTAAACCTATAAACTTTGATTACATAATTGTTTCATAGCATTTTATTAAAAACATTATAGAATTTTAAATATATTTAGAAGTTGTCTCTAAACAGCAAAATTTAATTCCATATTAGCTAAGAGAAAAAAATATTAACTTGCCTACAAGACTTAAAACCTAGCTAATGATGACCTAAATTTTTATATAAACTAAACATACTAATCATTTTCATATGAAAATAAAGACAGAGAGGCTGTGGGATGTAGTACACTGGTAGAGCACATTCTCAGTAGCTTGAGTCCCTGAGCTCAATTGCAGGAAGGAAGGAAGGGAGGGAAGGGAGGGACGAAGGGAGAGTTGGAGGCGGGGAGGGAAGGTGGAGGGCAGAGGGAGGGGTATGCAGGGAAGGGTAAGAAAGGGGGGGGAAGGATGAACAGTAATACCATTCTGGTGCCTTTTTTCTGTAACCAGAACACAAATATCCCATGAATTTAAATGGTTAAAAATGGCTCACATATGCAGAGTAGTGAAATATGAGTGGATTAAACTAAGCAATAGTTAAAAAAAGTAAGCCATAGTTTGTTAGGTTTACTCTTACTTAAAGACATGTACATTTCATCAACACATTTGATTTGGAATCTGACAGTAAGTTTCCCTATTTTTTTCAACTTCCAAATTAATTACTTCTATTATTAACTTGATTACTCTTAAATGCCTCTAATTTATAACTAGCAATAATATGAAAAAGGAAATTGAAAGTTACTTTCTGTATTTATGTAAAAAATGTGAAGCAGATAACATAAAGCAACTAACTCAGAAATACCATACATTTTTAAGCTTTCTTTTTTCATTGTTAAGCTTTAATGAAGAGAAGAATAATACACTAAAGGTATGCAGAAGTTACTCTGAGGGACAGAATAATATATAATTTTTAAATTAGTTTTATACTCTATCTCTAAATTTCCTATAATCAGTGTGCTCATTAATAATCAAAACACTAAAAATACTAAAATTTTTCACTCAACATTTAGTCTACATTATGACTTAAATCTTGAATAATTTAGTGATAATTTCATACTTTCAGTGTTTAGACCCTCTAAAAACATTTTGCCTACATTTGTGTCTAAACAAAAGATGCAGGCGTTAACTACAAAGCATTATACATTTGTTTAAAATGTTAACCATAGTCTATAAAGTCAGAGGTTCACATGGAGGTAGTTTTGCCCTCCAGGACATTTTCTGGTAGTCACACCAAGGAGCTCTGGGGCCCACGTCTAGAAGGCTTAACAGTGGGGGACACTGGCTTAATAGGCCCAGATGGTCCAATGTGACCAGAAAGGTCCAGATTCAGAAATTCTGCTGGAGATTAAGCCTGACTTCTCTTTACTAGTAATGCTAATATATGCACCTCAAAGTATAATTTTTAAGACACTCTGGAATTCATTTTCCCATATATTATTTTTGTTTTCTTCCCTTCTCCACAAGAAAAAAACACCTCCTTTTTTTATGCTTTTCATATTCTAGTTCTCCTGAGATTTCCAGGGTTCAAATGTTAAGAGATTTTTTAAAAATTAAAGATTCTTCATTTTGTACCAAAGATTTTAACACTGAAGGTGAAGTTGTAAAAAAAAAACAAAACTGAGTGAAAGCTATATGTGGTGGCGCACGCCTGTAATCCCAGCACCATGGAGGCTGAGGCAGGAGGATCACCACAAGTTGGGGGCCAACTTGAACTACATAGTGAGACCCTATCTAAAAAAACCCCCAAAATAAATAAATAAATACTTAAATAAAAATAAAGGAATGCTAGTACATAGGGCAGATACTTATTACATTCATTACTATATCTCACACATACCACAAATCATTATTTGTCCAATAAATTGATGGAGCTAAGTCTTGATGGAGACTGCCCATGCCAGGTTCTCTCTGAAATGTGATTTACTAAAAAACCCTGACACCAGATCATATCATACACTTGACCTTTAATTCACATGCTTCTTAATCTGATTCATTTTAAGTTTGGGTTCTTGTTTGTCATGAATGGACCTACAGTAGCCAGTCAAGACTGCTCTGATCATTAAGATTTCAAGTGCAGATGACATAAAATTGTGTGACATTTTGAAATTTAAAGCAATAGAGCTTATTGACTGGAAATGAGTCCTAAGTCAGAAATGACACTAAGTTTTCACATCCAAGTAACCAAAATGGAAAGGTTTAAGAAGCATATCTTCCAGGCTGGGAACCAGTATACATAAAAGGAACTGTTACTAGTAGAAGTTCCATCCAAGGAAATAAAATAAAAGCAGAAAAAAAGATAAGAATCATGAAAGAAAAAAAAAAAGAATCATAAAAGGACAGTGGTTCTGTTAATAGTATAATGAAAATAACTGCTCCCTTCAGAGTAAATCAACTGAAGTATCATTCTAGCTCCTGAGCTACAACAGTTGCCAAAACTACCCCTTGTCTTGGGGATGGAGTCACCTTTCCTAGAGGCACATGGGGTAGAGGTGGATACATGAATAAGAAGCATTCTGATTGGAAGGAAAGAAAGCAATGGCAGACATGTAACCAATAGTACCCATTACAAAAATCTTAGAACTTTTTAAACAAGTCAATACTAGACCGACTAGCCCCATCCTATACCTGTGGAACTAACTTATAGCCACCATATGCTTTACTTTTGTTACTAACAAAGATGCCTATTTCTTAACAGTTTTATTTCAGTTTTGCAGTGCTGGGACTGAACCCAGGGCATCACACAGAGCAGGTAAGTGTACGACTCCTGTGGGGCTATATCCCAGCCTACAATGCTGACTTCTGCATTTTTCTTCATTAGATTTCATCTTATGTGGTCAAACTGCATTTACCTGCTATAAAGATTATGTCTTAGCTCTGTTATCCATTCTATTAGACATACCTTTCTGCATTATATTAATTGTACCATATGCACATTTTTAAAAATTTAAATGAAGACAGGATACTCATTATTCCCCTTTGAAGGCACTTAGAATATACTAACTCTGATCTTCAGACCCCTATAAAATTAACATTGTTATCTAATTTCTATACAGAGGAAATCTAAAATAAGGTAATTTAGCAAAATTCAAGAATCCAGTAAACACTATAACTTGGGATTTAAATCCAGATGTCTCCCACTCCAAGGTCTTCATGGTTAACATTTATACTGTTATAGATCATTTCCCCAATGACAATGCCATTTAACAAAAATGTTTTTTGAAAATGTTGAATTTAAGCTGGGTATGACATATACCTGTCATCTCAGCATTCGGGAGGCTGAGGCAGGAGGAGCACCACAAGTTTGAGGCCAGCCTGGGCTACATGGTAAGAAATTGTCTCAAAAAACCAAAGGGAAAAAAATAAATGAATAAATAAACAAAACAATGAGTTCAATGTTTGCTAGAGTTGGAGAATTAGGTAAGTCCTTCCCCTCCTATAATCCACAGATACTACAGATCTAGCAGTCAACTACACAATAATAAATGTAACACAAAAGCCACCATTTTTTCTTCCTCTAAGAAAAGGCCGAAATCTAAAAGGGTCCTGGGCCTTCAAATACAGAGTTTACTAATGCTTCACACATGTCCTCCCAGACCAGTGGTGGGTGGCTGTTTGTAACATTGAAAGCTCTAAGAGGCTCCCCATCACTACAGTAGAGCATATGAATCTAACTAGTTTCCGACCATCTGAGTCACTCTATCCAGTGAAAGGAAAAAATGTGAATATATTATACTTTTTCTTCATTTAAGAAATGTTTTAATAGACTTACAAAGTATTACAGGAATACAAAATTTCATAAAACAATTTCCCTTAAGTCTCTACAATTTAGTAGGAGAAAGTAGAAAACAAAATATAAAAGAAGACAATCTCTGGTACATGACCCATTACTTATAAGGGGTTTTAGAATTTATGAGAAGGAATTAAGCAGTTGTAGCCAGAATAATGATGAAGGGTCTCAGGGAAAAACAGTGACTCTGGTGCTGGGTCTGAAGGAAGGCAGTGACTTCCACAGCTGAATACGGGAAGAAATCTGGGGAAGTGGGCAGCAGTACTGTTTGCGTCAAGTTAAGAGAAACAATGATGTAAGGGAGATCCACAAAGCGGGAAGTCCTACCTGATACAGCAAACAACTGAAACAAGAACTGTGTGAAGGAAAGCAGAAAAAGCCGATTCAATCAGATCATGAAGAACTCTGAATGTCTGCCTAGGAAGTCTAATTCTGTTCAGAAAACAAAAAGCCAGCTAAGCATCTGCGAGAATAAACAGGTTAGATAAATTCATAAATAGTAATGTTTACTGTGAGGATCAACCTGTCTGTTCACAGGCTGAGCCCTCCCCGTGTTTAAACTTCATCTTCACCCATGTCCTGTCCTCCTCCCTCTGTCCTTAAGCCTCATGGGTATGCCACAGGGGTCTTCCCAGGAGACTCTCTCACTTCTCCTCAGAATGCCCAGTCTTGGGCTGACACATCCCTGGGCATTTCTAGGGCTCATCTCAAAAGTTCTTCTCCTTTGTAAAGCTTACCTCTCTATTAAAATCACAGACAATTCCTATCATATCACTCTTATCCTAACTCTTAGCATTCTCTGGGAAATTCTCTTAGAGTCAGCGACTGTATATTTCTGATCTCTGAAATGTTAACAGTTTGTAAAGCTCATGCTCAGTAAGTTCTTTTTTCTCCCGCCACAGTGTCTACACACAATCCCTTCCTCCGTTAAAAACAGCCTTTTCCTTTTTCTTTGTTTACTGTCTATTCTGCCCCAAAGAGGTCTCAGCTTGGGACTAGATTAGCTCCCTCATCATGGTGGACTCACAATACAGTCTACCTTTTCTTTGTTGACCCACAGTGGTGTGTATGATCAGACTAGCTCCCTAACTATTCTTTGGCTCCAATGAGGTTAGAATCCTTTTCTGCTTTTTTTTTTTTTAAGATAGGTTTTTGCTATGTAGTTCAGGCTGGCCTGGAACTTCTGGCGATCCTCTTGCCTCAGCCTCTCAAATCCTGAGATTACAGGCCTGTGCCACCATGCCCAGCCCACCTCTGCTTTTTCCTAACAACTGAATCTCTAGCACCTAGCACAAAGTAAGCACATTAATATAAAATTAAAATACCTAAATGTGGTCAGAACCCAGAACTGCTCACCAGTCATACTAACTCAATTGTGCGAAATTAGGTCATTAGCAATTCATCATGATTACAATACTGGCTGGCTGCTTCACATAGATCCTCTTGTGCTGGCAGAACAGAAGTCTTGGTAGAGGATGTTACAGCACTGGACTTTGATGATCAGTTAGGAGCTAACTGCCACTTGGTGGCAAAGTGTAGTCTATGCCTAGGAACTGGTAGTTGTAGGAACTTAGTGTTAGCAAGAAGTTAAAACAAAGTAAGTTAAAAATAAATGTTAATCTGGAAAAGATTCTGAACCAAAAAGGAAAAACACAGTATTACAATCTAAATGTAGTTTTTAAGTTATTCTGTTAAATTTGCTTACATATTCTTAAAATTTTTATATTATCTTAAATCTATGTGTTATATTTTTGTTTTTGCCCTTTAAACAATATTTAAAATTTCAAAATCTAAGTACAACATAATATTCACTTTTACTATCTTAGATATAAATTATGATGTCTACAATCCTGTTAAAGCTAATTCCATATGATTCCTTGACTGTAATGCTTAAGGTTTTTCAAACCACAATTAACAAGAGCAACAGATTTAACTAGATGTAAACAGATCTAAGTAAAGAGATTGCCCATGAAAATAATGAAATGCCCACAGAAATCTCTGTGGCATGATGGAAGAAACTGGGCCTTTCATTAATCTTACACCATGGTTTATAGCGTTTATGCCTTATCCCACTTAATCTGCACATTCTTAGTAACTCTGGAAAACAAATCAGTATCATAAACAGTCTAAAGAAGCAAAACAAGACATTGCTAAATCTATCCCTATCTGTGTATTCTCATTATCAGCCCACTTTATGGGTCATTGTGTAGTTTCAAAAGCCTTCCTGGTAAAAATGTCCTAGAGACACAAAACATTGTCTTTAGAAGACAAATGACAGAGAGTGAAAACATTCATATGCGTTTTATTTGGCCATTTAGGTAATAGCAGTAAGTGTGTAGAAATCTCACATTTTCTGACCACCCAATATACTTGTCTAAAAGTAACTATCCTCTTTAATGTTAGGGAAATCATTGGCATATCTAAAAAATATCTAAAACATGTAACCAAATCTAAGAGAAAAAGCAGTGAACTTAATTTCACTTTGCTAATGTCTAAGCATACAAAGTAGACTCCTTTTCTCATAATGGCAACACTACCCACATGCATCAAAAATAAATTATAAATTAAGTTTTAATAAATTATGAAACTTTATTACCTGTTTTTAACCATTTCTCAACTACACTCTTCAACAAATGACAAATTCTCCTAAAACAGACATTTCTGCTGAAGGACTGCTCCCTCCGGGTTATCTCTAGAGCTGGGGCCTCAGGCTTCCTTCCGGAAAGGGAATGAAGGGGAGGAGGAAACTGCAGAAAGAGCCCACTCAGGGTTGCAGTGATTCCCGGTGGGCTGGGCTGGGCGTGATTTGGGAACAACAGAATAACATTAAAAACTTGGGTAATGTCTTTCTTCAATTTACAGTGGAAAACTGAGAAGTAAAAATCAAAATAATGAATTATTTTCTATTAAAATTTTACTCTGAAAACATTATTCCACATTTTAAGAGATTTTTGGACATATAGTAAACATCACATCTCATTAAGAACTCTGAATTACCTTTAAGATATTAGTGGTTTAACAGTGACCCAAAACTTTTGAAACTAAAGGCAGAAAAGATGGAAAAGTGGTCATCACCTAACAAGAGAATCTCCCAAACATCACTCCAGGACTTGTAATATCAGAGTATCTTTAAAGAGAAACACCTAACCCTGAAAAATATGTACTGAAAGAAATGATCCTTACTGATCTGGGCCTTTCATGTAGCTCAGATACCGAAAAATTATTTTCTATTTGTTGTTAACTTTATTTTAAAATAAAGAAAATCAAGAAATCAAATCATTCATCAACCTTATATTTTCCACATGAAAACAAGTAGCAATACATCTAAGGGTGTTACCTCCCCCACATGCCCAAATAAGCCTCACACTTTTGACAAATATGAAGAAACTTAAAAGTCAAATACATTCACTTTAGCAACTACTTTTCTCCATGAAAATTAAAAAAAAATTCTGCAAGAAGATAGCAGAGTTATAAAAACAGAGTCTTGTTAGAGTTGGTGGCAATTTCAGCATTCTGGGACCAAAGTTTGAGCCTCACCTGAACAACTTAGTGTTGCTCAGTGTTTAGTTTCTGAGGCCCTGTCTTAGAAACTAAAAACAAAGGGGATGGAGATGTAGCTCAGTGTAAAGGCTCTGGCCTCAACCCTGTATCACAAAAGTGGGGAAAGGAACCCCAACTTTTTCATACTTTTTGAAAAAATGTGTTACTGGGGATTAAACCTAGGGCCTTCACACTGAACTACCTAGATCGCCAGCCAGTTTTATTTTTTGAAATAGGTCTCATTACACTAAAATGCCCAGGCTGGGCTTCAACTTGCAATCCTTCTGCCTTAGCCTCCCAAACTACTGGGATTATAAGCATCTGCTACCACACCAGGCTAACTTTTCACCTTTTAACATTTTGTGAATTTAAAAGAAACAATATATATAACTATATAACTATATAACTATATAACTATATATATAACTATATATTATATAAAGGACCTTGATAGCAATTTTCAAAAGCTGTTATTGTTTTTATTTTAAAACTCAGTGCCAAAACAAACAAGCAAAACAAAACAAAACCTCTCAGTGCCAGGATACCAAAGGTATTGTTTCAACAACAAATGTCAGTATTAGGTGCAATGTTTAATAATGGTATTTCATGAATATCTTACTATCCAAATGGTAAATGAATGAGAATCACAGATTTTAAAACATAACTTTGGTGACATACATTAATTAAAATATTAGTATAAAATTTAAATTCATTTAAGTAAACAGCACTGAAACAATTCTGAAGGGCATAAAAAATAAATCACTTACTAGAAAAGTAAATGTCAATGAAAGCATGACCAATACAAAGACTTCATCAAATCTATCATCTAAGTTTTAAAGTGATTTTCTTCATATTCATCCTAAAATAGGACCAAAAGATCATACTTATAAATCTAGTTATCCAAGTTATCTCATATTAACAGAAAATACGACCAAATAGTATTGCTTTTCAAGATATACAAGTCTGCCAGGGGTGGTGTAATCCCAGCTTGGGAGACTGAGGAGGAGGATTGTTGTGAGTCAAGGGCAGCCTGAACTACTATGTAGTGAAACCCTATCTCAAAAACAAACCACAAAAAATAAGTCTATGAAAATGCAAGGGACAGTCTTTATATAATAATATGGAATATGCTATTGACATCTTTTAAATAACAATGCATATTAGACCTTAATACAACACTCTTCTTGAAAGTCTTTAAAGTACCTATTTGCCTGGAAATATGTGCTGACAAACAATATATTTTAAACATCAATGACAGAGAGAACACTTAGGAAACTACTACTGCTTCATAGATTTTACTTACTAATTGGAGATGGCTAATTTACTAAAACAGAACTCAAACATTTAAATATAACAAGAACAAAATGACTTCAAAGATTAAACATTAAGGGGCTGGGGATACAGCTCAGTGGAATAAGCACCCGTCTGGCAAGCAGGGTCCTGAGTTTGATCCCCAGTACCACAAAAAAAAGAAAGAAAAAGAAAAAAGATTAAACATTAAATGGCTCCTAGTAAATTGTAACATCAAGATTAAATCACATTACAACTAAGCAGCAACATTTATCATTGAACTTTAATTTGAAGTAACAGTCTGTTAATACTAGGTATTATGAACTGGATAGTTCTTTCTGCTAAAAAGCTAGCTATACTGTGCTTATTATTAATAAGAGGTGAGAGAGGAAATACATATATAATTATCTACATATATAACAGAAACATAGCTATTTCTTTTTAATATCTTTTTTTCATACAGCAATTTTCTCTAGCTAAAGTCATGCTAACCACCCCCTTGACTTTCTTTACATTTTAAATTCTGAGAAACAAGCTACAGTTCAGAAACCTCAAAAGATGCTAAAAGATAACTGACAGAAGTACACAGAAAAACTACCATAGTAGAGATACAAAGGTCTGCATTGTTTTAAAAATCTATTTAGCAATAATTTTTTCTAGCCTCTTTATTAGCATGGTTGCAAAATAAGGGAATTGTTATTCAAAACAAATAGTTTAATACATAACACGTATTAAATAGGAGAAATTTCAATGTCTTATAAATGTAAAACTCAGACATCTTCATTGAAATTCACTTCAGCCCTATCTGTGACTAACTAAAAGGGAAGTGACATGACTTAAGCTATGAAAGAGAAAAAAGTTTCCTTTCTACAGGAAGAAACAAAAGCTTGCCAGTCTTAGCTATCCAAAGCCAATGGGTGGGGCTGGTTAATCAAAAAGCTGTAATGAATTGAAGTTAATCTTAACAGAAGTTTACTTTAACCTTCTGCAACCATCAAAAATGTGAATATAACCAGCACTTATATAAAATAACATTTCATATAAATTTTTACAGCTACAAGATTTTAGAGGGACATAATTTAGTTAACGATCAGTGTTGCTGCTTTCATTGAGGTAAAATCACCTTAACTATGATTCCCTGCACAGATACAGATCCCATCCCCCACTGGCACAGAGATACTTCACAAGACTCTTGAATAAATAGGAGTATCCAATGTCCTGGGTGATGGGTGGTCCTGAGGTCCTGAACTAGAGCTGTATACTTTTAAGGGATGCTGAGATAAGAACAAAGTGTTTTGTGTTTGTTTAAACCTGGGTCTAGATGTAAATTCTTTACACTATTATTGGTACAGCTCATAAACTGGTGCTATTATTGATTTAGACAAATGCCAGAATAAATGCTAGAAATTAAGTACATCAAATAAAATACTTTGGGGCTTTTTATAAATCTGATTCAAATTAACTAATTCAAGTTTCTTAAAGTACTCACTAACTTTCAAAGATATAAACACTCAACCTGAGAAAGAACAGTATATTGACATGTTTTCACTACCACCAGGACACTTTGCCAATACCATACAAAAGAATACATATTTAGATAAAATTATATACATCAAAAATGCTACAAGGTAAAAAAAAACTTCTCAAAATAATGAAATTAATGCATGTGAAGTCACAAGTATCAACTATTATGCCCATATTTATACTGCAGGCTTTCTATAAGTCCAATATAAAGAAGGTTTTCTATTTATTTGTTTTGTTTTCTAGAACAGACAGCAGGATTTACAAGTAGCCCAAGGAAAAGATAAGCAATGAATAGTCCTGACTCTGGCTTCTCAGGCCTGATCAAGTAGGCCTGCAACCTGAGCCAAAGGGCGCAAATTCCTCACCATTCAAAATTCTTCAATGGCATGAGAGCAAACAGTGAAAGGGGCAAACATGCAAATCCAACTATCCCTAGGTTTGCAAGGGAAACTTTTTCTTTCCCTTGTTAAAATTGAAAAGCACTCATTCACCTTTTAAAATTTATAGCTCTCACTGAACTATGTTAGGTATGGGTCTCTAATATTTAATCTATTTAAAGAAGCTGCTGACAAGCATTAACTTTGCAAGTACAAGTGTTTCTGCACTATAAACAAAATCATGCATTATATATATATATAAAACTTAAAATTACACTTAGAAAAAATGTATAGAATTCATTTCAAACTTTAGAATACATCATTGACCTACTAAGTATTTAAAGTGACACAAAAATAACCTGTGTTGTCAGACTTTCGTTAGAGACTGAACCAAAAATAAAGATGATCCATTTAAATAATAAAAAAAGATTGAATGTAGACACCGCAGAGTCTGGGAACATGGTACTCACTATTGTTGAGGGCCCAGGAATTACTTGCAAAGTTAAGGAAAGAAATGGTAAGAACAAATCCTGATCAAAGTAAAGGCAATTCAGAATTTATATCAGCTGGCACAAACTTACTGTAAAGGTAAACAAAAATCTCAGGTTGATTAGAAAATGAAATTTACAATATTTTAAAATATTAACACTGCTATAACAAAAGATTTAAAGCAATTGGCAAAAAATTAGGTATGTGCATTTTTTTGCAGGTTGGTTTTGAACTCACTGTGTAGACCCAGCTGGCCTCCCATCTGAGGCAATTCTCCTGCTTCAGCCTTATGAGTGCTGGGATTACATGTGCGCACCACCACACCCAGCTAGTTATAGTCTTAATAATAAGACTACAATAGTAATAATAATGATAATAATATTACCTTGAGCAGTGGCAAAGATAATTTCTCCACATGAAGACAGAAAATTGTATTTTAATACTATAGAGAAATTACTGTTTGATTCAAAAATTTTAAACATTTAATATACATCATAGTTATCCACAAATAAAACTAGCAAATGTGCAGGGCATGGTGGTGTACTCTGGTACTCTCAGCCACTCCAGAGGCTGAGGGAGAATCACAAGCTCAAAGCAACCTTGGGCAACTTAGAGAGACCCTGTCTCAAAATAAAAAGAGGTGAGGATGTAGCTCAGGGATAGAGGTCTCCACACACACACAAATTAGTAGAACCTAAATTATTTCACTTTGTAAAAAAAGCAACTAAGTGGTACACAAGAAAACTCACATCCTCCACTTTTATGAAAAGAATCAGTTAAATAGATTTTACTAAGAAGTGTGCTGGAAGAAAAAAGAAGTGTGCCGAAATTTTATTTTATTTTTGAGACAGGATCTCTTCTTGAGACAGGATCTCACTATGTGGTTCAGGATGGCCTTGAGCTCACTTTGTAGCCCAGGCTGGTCTCGAACTTCCAATGACCCTTCTGCCTCAGCCTCCCAAGTGCTCAGATTACAGCCATGTGCCAGAAATTTTTAAAACTTTAAAATCCACAGAAAGCCAGTGAGCAAAATCCTTTCTTTTCTTTTCTTTTTTTTGGTTTTTGTTTTTGTTTTTGAGATAGTGTCTCACTATGTAGCCCTGGCTGGCCTTAAACTCAAAATCTTGCCCAGCATGGAGGTGCACGCCTATAATCCCAGCACTTGGGAGACTGAGGGAGGAGGATCTTTTGTACTGTTAGAGACCAGCCTGAACTGCATAGTGAGACCCTGTCTCAAAAAAAAAAACCCTCAAAATCCTACTCCTTCATTTTCCTTAAGGCTGGAATTATAGGCAAGTACCACCACCCCAGCACAATGCTTAATGTATCATCCAACAGTTCTTTCTAGTTATTAAGTAATCAATAAAAAAACTGAATGGAAAAATCATTGACGTACAAATTTTCTACAGTAACTCTTTTCTTTTTCGTTGTTCACACATAACATACTTATATGTTTTGTTTTTTGAGCCAAGATCTAGCTATGTGGTCTAAGCTATTCTTGAACTCACCTTGATCCCCCTGCCTCACCCACACAAGTGCTGAGATTATAGGTATGCATCACCATGCCTAGTAAGCAAAGTTCTGGCATTGAGGATGTGGCTCAGTCACACAATATGCTCAGCAATACAAGGATCTGGGTCCAATGCCCAGTGCTACCACAAAAAAAACCCCAAAATCCCACAAAAACAATATGAACATTAGTAGGCGTAATTGTTCTTTAGATTTGCAATGAGTTTATATTGTAAGAGAAATGAAGGACAAATTTAAGGACAAATGAAATTAGGATCGAAGATTAGTAGAATGCACATGAATTAATCTCTTTCACAAACACAGGAACTACTAGTGTAAGGGCAATTTCCAGAAAGAAATAACTAAAGAAAAACAAACTTAGGAAAAAATATGGCAATAAATGTGGACCTTATTTGATAAAGGATATTATATTTGAGACAGTTAAAGTTAACCAGCTAGTAAGAGATCACAAACATCACATAAGTCAAATGAGTCCCTCTCTGAGGCTGACTGTAAATGAGCACAGTAGAACTTTTGGAAGTGGTGAAAATGTTTTTATCCCATGGTATTGGTGATGGTTATACAATTTGCCAAAACTCATCTATATATATGTGTGTGTGTGTATATATATATATATATATATATATACTTATGTGCCAAAAAATAACATTAAAGACATAAGCTTAAAAGAACCTAGCAACTGCTGGCCATGGTGGCACATGAGGATTGCCAGTGTGCGGGCAGCTTAGGCTCCACAGCAAGTTCAAGGCCAGCCTGAACTACATAGCAAAACCCTGTCTCAAAAAAAAAGGAGAGAGAAAAAACTAGCAACCACTTATATGGTAAAAGTATTAATAAAAATAGTGTTCAAGTAAAGATTATATTAAAATTTGGAATTATTACAGTCCTTAAATTATTTTCATGTATCTTATTTCAATCCATCTTTATCATTACCCTCTAAAAGAAGGATGAAAGTTAATACCGCATTTTACTAATATGAACACTGAAGGTACCAGGAAAAAGCTTTGGGCCCAAAGTGAGGCCTCTCCACCCCCACACCTCCTGGGCACAGCCAAGCTCATCTTCACTTCCAACGTCTCTCTCTAAACACTAGCAGAGAAATTTACTTCTCCCATAGCTTTCTAATAAGGGATCTGAGCATTGGTCTTTTTGACTATAGCCTATATGTGAAGTGTAGATATTACTATACATTATAATCACTAGATATTAAATTATCACAGCAGGCCTATTAAGATATTATTTTTTCCTCAGCTTCTACTGGACAACATGTAAGCTCATGATCTACACCTAAAAACAAAGGTAAAAAAATTTCATGGTTCAACTATTAAAAATATCCTGTCTGGCAAGTGCAAGGTCCTGACTTCAATTCCTGACACCAAAAAAATCTACATTACAAAATGGTTTCCAAGCCTCAATTTATAATCTGGTATTTTAAACTGTATTTGCTTTGTTTTTGAGACAGGGTCTCACCATATATAGCTCAAGCTGGCCTGGAATTCTTGGGCTCAAGTAATTTTCCTGCCTCTGTCTCCCAATCTGTTGGAATTAAAAGCATTAAACAATATTCCAGAAGCTGGACATAGTGGCACATGCCTATAATCCCAGCACACAAAAGGCTAAAGTTGGGTGATCATCACAAAGTTCAAGGCCAGCCTAAACTACATACTGAGTTCAAGGCCAACCTGAACTACATAGTGAGATCCTGTCTCAAAAATGCCAATGAAAAACATTCTATATACCACAAAGCTATAATAAAAAGCCCTAAAGCTCACAGTAATAAAAATTAAACTATCAATAGTATATAGCACATTTTAAAGAAAGTTCATAAAATACACCAATTTAATTTTCAACCACTGAAAATAACAGTAATCTTAGTCTGGCACTAACCAATTTACATTTTAGTTTATTGGACACATACACACTAGGAAGTCTATATAAAATTATTACTCTTCACAACTATCTGAAAAGTGAGGTATCATTACTTCACAGTTTACACTTGGTCACAAATAAATTAAGACTAAATCTACTATCTATAGATCTTATTTTAAAAGGCAATTCTAATTTGTCAAATATTTCAATATTAATGGGATGCAATCACTGGGCTGTCATCCAATCTACTACTTCAAAGATGAATCTTTACATAGCAAACGCAACCTAATTCTTTTGTTTCTTTAACACTCATTAAAAGATCATTCTCTAAATGTATCCCATAACTTCAAATGTATTTTCTCAACGTATTACTATTAGCAGCTTTTGTGATGTAGTGAAATTATTTTATAGAAGAATATAAATCACATTTCTTATAAACTCTATGTGGTATCATACCCTAGCCCAGAGTAACTACACATAAAACAGGCTCAAAGTCTTGTTACTTAAATTCAAGGGAAACTATCTCTGAAAAGTTAATAATAATTGAAATTTATCTCGTACTTAGTTTCAAATCAAATCTATAGAACATTTAAGATGACTTTCCAGTTTAATTTGATTAAAAATACTCTTATTGTAGTTATTCTTGTTTTAAAAATAAAAACATTCTACATTATATTTTTACTTAGCAACTTTTAGGTTAAGTAGAATACCAAAAAATTGCTCATTTAAGATACACAAGCTGGCACAGTGGTACACACTTGTAATCTCAACACTCTGGGAGGCTGAGGCTACAGGATCATAAATTCAAGCCCAGGTTGAATAACTCAGCAATTTAGCAAGACCCTATCTCATAATAAAAAATTAAGAAAGGGCTGGGAATACAGCTAAGTGCAAAGGTCCCCAGAACCATTCATTCAATCTTAGTACCATCACCACCAAAGGAAAAAAAGTATACAAAACTATCTGTAATATTTATGTAATTTCTGTAAAAGAATACAGTACTTATGTAATTTATATAAAAGAATTAAACCAAACATAAGTAATGATTCACTGCTGCATGAAAACCAAAATTGCAGTGAAGGATTTGTTTTATTATGTTCAGTATAGGTCACAACTCAGTTTGTAACTTTACACAAAACCCAAAAAATAAGGTAAATTAGATAGAGGTAAAAGATTAGTAAATAATTGTAAATGCTTTGTTGCTTATGTCCTTAATTTAAAAAAAATTATTTATAGTCTTTTATTTGTTATGAATGAACTTTTAAAAAAAGGAGAATCAAAAATAGGTAAGAGTATCCAACACCAAAAACTAGCCCTAAAGTGAGCTATGGACTTTGGGTGATTATGAGGCAAAGTACAGTCATCAGTGTTAACAAATGCACTGTACTACTCTGGTGCAGGATGGTATAACAGGGGAGGTTATGCACGTGTAGATGCAGGGTTACATGGCAAAAAAATCTCTGTACTTCAACTTAATTTTGCTGTGAACCTAAAAGTTCTCTTGAAAAAGTCTTTTAAAAATGAGAAGGTTAAGAGTTAACTCATGAGCAGAGCACATGCTCAGTATGTGCAAAGGTCTGGTTTCAATCCCAACCCAATGCACACACAAATAAAAAGGGACAAAGAGAAAGAAATATGTAAAAATGCAATAATAACTACATCTAAATATGTACCTAATAAACAACTGGAGTATAAGAATAAAATGACCTTTTAAAATTTAAATACATACAACATGACTATGTGAAATGTGTCACCACTTGAAAATCCAAAGTATTCAGTATCTTTAGAGCTACATTATGGTCTTATAAAGTGTTGGCTTAAAGCCTTTACATGTAATTTTATGACTCAACAGTTCTAAAGAATTCAGTCTGTGACTCTTCTATATCGCTAGAGTGGATTTTTAGAATATTAAAATACATAACTTATTACACAAATGAGCTATAAATGTTTATGTTTATGATCACATTGCTTTCAAGATTTCTTTCTCTATTTCATTTTTATTTAATTGGGAGCTCTGTGGAAGTGTCTGCATGCCTGACAGCCTGGGTTCAACACCAGATTTAAAAAAATATATAATACCATCATTTTAAACAGCCCTAAAAATAACAATAACCACATACATTCTGCATGTGAAAAATGTTATGCTAAACTACGATGATAGTGAATGTGGCTAATTTATTACCAGTGAAATATTATGAAAAGCTCTTAAACATGAATATACTGGAATAAATTTGTCTTCATAAATTGTATGATTAACATTGAAAATACACAGACATGTACCCTATGTTAGATAAATTGTTTAAGCTATAATTCTTAAAACTGTCTTTTGAGCCAAGTAATCAAACATAAGATGTATAAAATCTCTGAAATATGGGTATTTGTATTACCGATTAAGATGAAAATATAAATAAGAAAAAAAAATAAAGTACATAAGAAAATACCAATATATGAAAATTGATAATTTCAAAATCAAATTCAAGAGTATTTAAGTTTACCATGAAGTGGTAGTTTCATTGTAGTCATTTCCAAATTACTTTCTGTTTGGAAACAAATTTTTGCACAAATTAGGAAATATGTTTATATTGAAAATTTCTGTATCATATTTGATGGCAAAGAATTCCAAATTTATATAAACCCAATATGTGAAAGGAAGTATTAGGTAAATAAGCTGAGAGGGTGATAAAAATGGATTCTATACTTCTGCAGAAGAAAATGCAATTCAAACCATCATAGTTCTTAGGTGAGATAAACACTGAAAATAAGTATCAATATCTATGTAAATACAAAAACTTTACATGATAACAAACATCAACATAGAGGGGTGCAATTTTGCTCTTTTCCAAAAAAAAAAAAATCCAATATTTAACTACCATGTAATTCTTCTAAAGTACCATCAAATATGTAAGTCCCCCTAAAAACTTACATTTCAAAAACTGCCAGTAACCTTTTCTAACCAATTTAAACATGTTCTCCTATAATGTAACTACAGATTCAAATTTAAAGTTATTAATATATGGGAACTTCATACAAGTATTATTAGTACTTAGAAAATAATTATGGCCTACTGATGAAATCACTTTAGTAAGAACCTTAACATACATTAACCACACATATACTCTTTATTTCAATTGAAACAAGTGTTTGTTTTACACTGCATTCTGCGGAAGTTTCTTTAAAAAATTATCCTATTTTTTAAATTGAATCATCATCAAAAATTTCAAGTTTCAGTGAATTATTCTAAGGAACACTTCAAAAAATAGTATTGTGGCAAAATTTACAAATAATAATATACTTTTGTCAACTTTTTAAAAACAAAGTGTTAATTATTGAATTCTATCAATGTTTCTTCATTAACATAGGCAGAGTATGTATGTTCTTTTCCCAACTATAAAAATCATTTAAATCACAAGCTAACATTAGAAATTTTAAAAGATTGTCATTTTAAACCACCCATGGCCATATACTACCCTCCAACAGCTGACTCTCACTACATTTATCAACATGTCTAAAGATAGAAAGAGCACAGCACACACACATATTTCAACTTTAGGGTTTAGAGATACCACAACTAGAGCAAAGTTTGATAATATCAGGGTCAACAAATTTTTAAACAGTATTATGCAATAATAAATCTATAGTTCCATTAAAAACACACATATCCTCTTTATTATATAACCGTTGAATTGTTTTGAGATATACAATAATTTGCAGTCAATATTTTTAAAAGAGAAAAATATTCTGGGTACACTGGCATTAATTTTTAAATATTTTATGGAAACTAAAATGACTTATTTATATTTCCTGAACTATATACTATAAAAGTATGTTCAGAATACTTAAAAAAGAAATTCAATGGCAAATTTTTTTTTACCACACACAAAACAGCTGTCATATATTTAAAATAATTTGCATAGATATCAGTCCAGCCAAACATTTAAAATTTCTGATTATCTATGATGCACATTCTTCTATAACAAAATAGTATATAGATATAATGGGGAAAATCTAACATACATAAAACCTGGTCTGTTTTCAAAATCACTCATATAGTTAAAAAGACAGCTAAAATAAAACACATTTTAATAAAGTTTATAAAATGGTCCTGAATTGCAATCCGCTTCTATAAAAGACCTATAGAGACCATTTACAATGGTCTAATTATTACTTGTAGCTGCCTGGCTAAAATCAATAGAATTCCTACCTTAGAACAATTATTCAGACAATTTTTATGTAATTTATGGAAATTTCAAGAGAGAAACTCCTTCAACAACACATTTAATTCTGTCCTTTTTAAAATACAATACATATAAAAGAAGATTGCTAGCCAAAGATTTAAAAAACAATCACTGTTTACAATCTAGAAACTGCTACTTAAATGTATACACGTATGAGCTTTACCAGCAATATAGCCCTGTATTTAATTCAGTAGATATAGGAATGTTTATCAACATATAACCGTTAAGTTAAATTTGGATGTCTCATGGGTCCCTACAGTAACACTTGTTAATACAATGTCTAATATATGAATATTTTTTGAAAAACCAAGTTATAAGTAGGTAGGATCAGACAAAAGAAAAGTGCTATTTTTTTCATTCATCTATAAAACAAATTTATGAGGTCATAAAGAACAATTTAACAACCTAGAGGAGGTTCAAAGAGGGAAGTAAGAACCTAAAAGAAAATACATTTACCAATGATTTTTAGGCATGGGTCTAAAGAGGGAAAGAGAAAAGCAGGTTCATTTTATAATATAAATAGGAGGCATAAAATTCAGTAGCTTCCATGTAGAATCCTATTTGTGCACTTAAACCCTGTTTCAGACCATGCTGATCCCTCCACATGTAAACAGCCAATAATGATGACCAGGCCTTTAGGAAAGGAAAACGTACACCACACAACAAGGTCAGGAAGCTACCAAGCACCAGAAGACAACTGACCAAAATAGAAGGGTTTCATATATTCCTTTTGTTTATATAGGTATTTGAAGATGATATTCCTGAGCAAAGAGGGCCCTTGCTGTAAATATTACCAGGAACATACCACACAGTATCTAATAAATATCATTTTCAAGCAGTGATTCTAAGTATTTCAGGCAGGTATCTGTATCAGTCAACCTGTTGTATTAACTACCATTCCTTCAATTCCTTTTGACTCAGATGTCAAGCCAAAATAAACCCCTTTAGTCCCAAACCTCTCTTTCAAGCTGAATTCACTACAATTTACACTTCCTTAACTTCTTTTGAAGAAACAGGCTTCTAAGCACTCAGTATGTTTTTAGTATAAAAATATTAATTAATAGAAAGGAATGTAAGAGAAAGAGGTACTAATGTAACATTTGGGGGGGGGATTTAAATGTGAAAGAATGACCTTCTGTTTGGTATTTAAGCATCTTTAAAAATTACAACACAATATAAGCAATGGTGGAAATTTACCCCAAGTAGAAGACTAGCACATTTTAAAAACACAATCTTCAGCCGCCTTTGGCCACATGCTTTTTTAGTTCAGTCTCTTAAAGAGACAGTATCCTTTGGCCCAATGCCCCAATATGGAACAGATTTCTTAAATGTTTGGTTTCTAAAAAATATTCCCTGGAATTTCTTCAAATCCATTCTAGCCCAAGAATATTCTACTTGATCATACTGTGATATCAAACTAATTTCATTTTAATCTACAAATGACTAGGGGGCAGGCAGAGACAAAATAATCTAGGAGAAGCTACTGTGAGTAGAAGTGTCTAAAATACACGGAATCTACGCATTTCTTAGAACAGCAAAATGTTTTGTTTTAAACTTCAAAATGATCGCTCTTTCTTCATTCATTTTCCACCCACTTACTAGCCATAGGGGACCGATTATGCTGCAATCCGTAATACCGGAAGCTACAAGAACACAATTTCGCTGTTCAAGGAAAAGGAGGAAATGCTGCTAACATCAGCCTGGGTCCAGATCGTGAACCACCAAAGATTTCATTTTCCGCTAAGGAGAATATGTGCTGAACCCTACACAGGCCCTAAAAACCGGATTACCACGCGACTGCAAGGGCGATTTTATCTTTAGATTTACTTAACAGCATATTAGTATATGCCTATTAACACAACTACAGATCAGCTCCTCAAAAAGGGAAAGGGGGGGGGGCGGGGAAAAAAAGTCTCGCTTACTTGGTGCACAAATACATCCACTGGAATATCCAGGGGGCTCCCCTCTCGGTTTATCATGGAGATGAATCCAAATCCCATTCGCACATTGAACCACTTACAGTGGCCAGTTCCGTGCAAAACCTGGGATTCCTCCTCTGCCTGCTCCGGCAGCTTCCCGGACTCTTCTCCGCCACCTTTGCTTGCCCCGCCTGAGATGGAACAGGACAAAGTCAGTTAATACGGATTTCCATACGGTGTTCACCGAAAGAGGAAAAAAAAAATCGCTTGGGGTGCGGAGAAAGAGAAAATAACAGATCATTCGTAAACGGTTTGATTTCTCCTTTTCTTCTATAGGAAATATTTAAAATGAAAGCAGGGGAGGGCAAAGCCCCCCTTTTCTATCAATCACACCAACTTCCACGTTTCCCTGCGTCTGTGTGCTTTTCATTTAACTCCATTTTTCAACCACGCATTGTACTGCAGCTTGTGATACTTTACTTCCACGTTGCTGATTTAACACTGATCCCATTTACAAAGAGAAATTTTTAGCGAAACTACCTTCTCTGGCAGGCAGGAGGAGAAAAGAAAATGGTCAAGATAGTTAGAAGTAATAGTTAATGCACACGCGGCAGCAGAGAATCTAGGGTTATTTGCAATGCGCCTTCCCCTCCCCCCATAACTTTCAATTAAAGTTGGGGTAGGATGGGGGAGGGGGCAGGTGTATTAAAGTTTTCTCGGCCTCACTAACTGAAACTGCGCTTAATCACGCTCACACAATTCAAACAATAGCCCCCTGAAAGCTTTTCAAGTTGTGAATCAGTGTGGGCGGTACAAAACATTTTTGGAAATCTGTAACAATAGGTTTGCATAAAGCCCCACTGCGCAATGGGAGGTAGGGAGGTAAGGCTCAGTATTGGGGTAAGGGGGGTAGGGAACGGGGAAGGAAGGATGAGAAAGGGGGTGGTAGGGGAAGAACATAAAGAAAATCACAGTAAAACAATAGAAAAGAAAATTAACCTTCGGCCATGTTGCCCCACGGGCCCTCTGCTCCAAACTCGTGAGATGAAAAGTTTCCCTTTGGAACGGAGTGTTCTTCTGCATCAGTCTAACATCTTGATTTTGTGCGATCACAAATTTAGCTCGCATGGTCTAATGTGCTTTCCTTCTTTTGATTTTTTTCTCTTCTCTCTCGAGTTTCTGGCCCCCTGAGCACACGTGACTTTGTCAATTACATGCTTTCTTGCTACTAATTTCACCTCGGACCCTTAAGGGGCTGGCAAGAGGAAGAGATAACCAATCGCCATTTCATCTATGCTGACATCAAAATAACTTATGAATGAACACTAAAAACGCGAACATGCTAAAGACAATCGGAGATGCTTCTTTACAATAAATCAGAATTCTGGTTTCATCCTGTTTAGGCACAATGGAGGGCTCCTTGTGAATCGTCGATTTAGAAAAGCAGCAGTCATACATGTGCACACGTGTGCCCCCCACACAAGCCCGTCTAAACATTCTCATAGCAGAGAGGCATTTAAATAAAGCAACATATGTGTTATGGTCTTTTCCCCTTAAGAATTTGGCTACTCCGTATTATTAAACTTGCTTAGGCTACTATAGTTTCATATTTAATTTATTAGAGGAAAATATGTAATTTATAAAAGACCAAATTATTCCTAATTACATACCCTTTATTAAAACTTTAGATTACTTATACTACAGAAAAGGCAAAACCACGAAAGTACTTAATTGTAACCTCAATCGATTTTCCAAATTTAAAATAAAATTTTACCAGAAAAGTTATCCCCATTTTGAATTTTGTTTAGGTTTATCATTTCAGAACATTTTAGAGGGGGCTGGTAAGGAATAGGACTTCACAGGTTTCTCCGCCATCTCTTTCCGGGGGAGGAGATGTGATTAATGACTTCCTAAATAACAGCCCAGTTTTGCAGCCTAACAGAGTGAACCTCAATCAGCCGCGATTGTTCCCCAAGAGCGAGAGGACTTAAGGCAGAGGGGGAGGGGAACGCCAGGGAGGAGAGGTGAAGAGGAGCCATCGGGAGAGGCGGCTGCACAGCCCTAAGGGGGGGTCGGGCGCCAGCCGGGACGGAGCGAGTAAAGAGACTACGTGTGACAAAAAGGTACATTCGCGTATTGACTGCAACCTGGTATTGTAAAATGTCCACTACCAACGGGTGGAAAAGTGGAATAAACGAAAAATTAACAACGGATTAGGCTCTTCCCTTCCTTTCCCCGTTGGCCCCCAGTTTCAAAATGCTTACTTTTTACCTTTCAAATCAGCTCAAAAGATTGATTGAGATGCTGATTACAGGGCCCCTCTTATTGAACACTATACTAAGTATTATAGATTAACTAGGAATGCTTCACTTCCTGTAAAATATAAAATGTCACTTCTCCGTTAACATTGAAAGGCACCTACCAGTCTTTACCCCACCCCCAGCTCGCCCCCATCTTCTTAGACTAGCAGTTTACGGAAAAACTACAGATAGCACAGATCGCACTTCCCTTCCGCAAAGTTGCTGCACTGACCCTCCCCCACGCCGCAACCCCCTGCCCACCTCCGAACAGTCCACATTCTAAGCGTTTCACACAAACTCAAATGTTGGGCTTCTGAATGAAAAACCCATTGGAAAAAAACACATGTGCCTATTAAACACCTCTTTCTCATATCAAACAACTAAAAAATTTAGTTGATTTAAGTGAAACGGGTGAATATTTTTTTTTTAAATTGAAGTTAATTTTCAGCTGTTTGTGATAAAAGAAATCAATTAAAACCAATCAATTTGGAAAGTTTTTTTTCTCGTGTTTATTTCTTTTGTTGTTTCTCAAAATAAAAAAAAGAGCGGGCTTTCTGGTTTTATTTATTTTGAAGGTTGCAAATAGGGTATTAGCTGGTAAAAAGGAAAGAAATGTAAAACGCTAAATGATTTTTCAAGTGTAACAAAAGCTTCATAACCTGAAAACATGACTTGCTAACAAAAATTTATCAGCCATATTTTCACAGTAGAAGTGTGACCGCTGTTACACTAAATTTACATTGACTTATAAGGAAGTAACTTTAACGATGGCATTAGAGGTATAACATTATATGTAATACAAAATACTTTTATATTTTGAAGAATTACTTCAAAAAAGCGGCATATCAAAAAATATCTGAAAAAAACTGAAAAATTCAGACCAACATACGTTGATTTACAGTAAAAACATTTTTAATCTATGAGTTTGTTTTGAATTAGAGAAGTTTACTCATTAAATTAGGAATACTATGTAATTACATTCTGAATCTTTATTGCTAAGTCTGAAAAAATTCAAACTCATCAATATGTAGATGATGTGTGGAATAGCATAGCTGAACCAGATGGAAGGGTACTGTTGTGAGATTCACAGTAGTGCCTGGTTGGGGGTTCCCAGTATTAGAGGAATTAAGGTAGGGTTCACTGAACTGGTCACTGGTGTCAGAGGTTATCGACTCATTCATTTCCTGAGAAGGACATCAGCCTTTCAAGTAGTGTAGGTTTTTTCCAATTGGGAACCCTGAGAAATCTCTAAAATTCATTCACAAAGAAATTAAGGCAAATACATTAAAATGCCTCGGGTAGGGTAAACAGAAGGGAGAGCAGACGCGAGGGACGGAGGGAGGAGCGAGCTGGAGAGAGAAGCCAAGGCAGGGGGCTCTGAGTCACCAGTTCAGGGGCACTCACTGTCTTTTAAAATAGATTTGTCTTCTGCGTCCTCCTCAAATCTTCAGAGCCTAAGATCCCTTTATAAACTGACCATAAACTCTTAAAGCTCATAGAGTGGTTCTTTCACATAAAATGGCCCTAGGAGTCTCCTACAATGCGTTCCAATTTGTCACCTTCCTGAGGTCTTCTGGTTTCAATTTTTTTCTCATTTCCTACTTGATTTTAGTCCCAGAAAGACCTGTGTTTGACTCAGAACGCATGTTTTATACCTGCGAAAGCCAAATATTTTATAGCTTGATTTATCATAGTTCTTTCAGAATGTCTTTAAAACGACTTCAAGTAGCTACAAAGACTCAAGACAGCGGGGAGGGGGAAATCAAAGAAATAACCTATCATGTCTGTTGGTTGTCACAATCTTAGGTTTCCTCATTTTAAAAAAAAGGAGTTACACCATCTCTTAGCCTCCCCCCTCCAAGGCAGGAGCTGGGAGAGGTGCCGGAGCCCACGTCGTGGTTCTCAACTAGAAGCAACGCGACTTCTGTTAAAGAACAAACAATGCTTGGGTTCCTGGGTTCTTCTTAAAACTAAGAGGAGGGGCTCTGGCGCCGTGGGTGCGACTCCTCCACTGCTCTGCGCCCTCCTCGCGGCGAATGAACCGGGTCCAAGCCCAGCACAACCTCTGCAGCCCGAGCCCCCGGCTCAGCGCTAGCCCCCGGGGCAGCAGATCTGCCCTTCCTTTCCTCCCGGCCGGCCCGCAGAGTGCTCTCACCTCTCCCCTCCCAGTTCTCAGGCAGCCTCCCTTTCATCCCTCACATCAACGCCTCCTCTCCAGAAGTCGGGGCACTCTAAAGGCTGGTGAAGTCTCACTAATCAGAGGACTTTTGCATGTGTCATGTATTTCCCAAGAACAAAAAGAAACCCTCGCCTTTACCACTAAGGCGAAAGCGCTGGGCACAATCTAGTATTTTTACCGAATTTCCATACACACATCATTTGTAATTTGATCCTTTTATCAGTGAGACACCAGAACCTTCTAAATGTAAGATAAGTGAGGTCAAGGGGCGAGGGAGAATCCGGAGAACCCAGGAGAACGCCCGCCCCCACCCCCACCAGGCCCTGCCTAAAATGGAGCCGTCTTCAAACAAACCCCGGCGCCGTCCTATCGTCCTATCGCGAAGCCATGAAAACAGCGCCAGGGCCCGCGAGGGCAGGAGCGCGGCGGGAGGGGTGCATGCCCCGCGCTGCTGGGACACGCGTGTCCCGGCGCGATCTTCCCAACTCCCTGGGCGCGGCCGCACGTCGGAGAACCGCGTGCAGCTGCCCCACGCCGTGCTCCCGCGAGCCACCTGGCAAGGACTTTCCTCAGCCTTCCAGCGCGGACTCCAAAGGGTAGGCGCACCCGGACGGAGTGCTGGTCTCGGGGTGGTCACCTCACACTCCGGGGGCGCTTTGTTTTTGTTTCTAAAATAAAAATTCCGTTCCCATCCCATTTTCTTATCTGGAGAAAAAATGCTCAGGCATTCTCTTTAAAATATTTCACAGTTGTAAGAACTAAAACGTTGTTAAATATCTTTTGAACACGTTTCTTCGGAATAATAAAGTAGAACTGGAAATTTTGTGGAACAGATTAGTACAAATTTTCAGTTTCCCATTCAAACTGTCTTTATATTTCAAAAACAAGCATTTGCAAATTCTGAGTCAGCTATATTTCAGCGAAGTATTTAGAGAAAATTCACACAAAACTGGCATTATTTTAAGACCACCACTTTGTAGAAAATACCTTTTTAAAAAAACTGGAATAGCAAAAACTACTCACGTATTCAGATTTTCTCCCAATAAAAAAATTAAAAATTTACGATTTCTCCTCCAAATATTTTCTGAACTCTGCTCAGAAATATTTTACATGACCTTAATTAACAGGTTAGAAAAAATCATGTCATAAGAAGCTTTCACATTACTCTGCGCAGAATAACACAAAAGAAAAAACTTCACAATTTATTTGAAAAAGGCACTATCTTTCATCCTGTACTACTTGAACACGTACATTTCAGAATTTAAAGATCTTTTTACAGTAATTATTGTAGGGGGCACTTACATAATCACACAAGCCATTCTCCCTCCCCTAAAGCTTGAATAAAAGTTTATTCTTTAAAACTTAATTTCATCAATGCTCAGTTCGCAGCATATATACTAAAAACTTAACTTCATCAGAGGAAATAAACCACTGAAAGAAGAGCCTGGACTGTCTTCCAGGCATTACTTTAATATTTACACTTTAACTTTATTCTGATACAGATATGGGAAGGAAAAGAACAGGGGGAGAGTGAAAAAATGAAATCATCAGGCTTTAAAGATGCCCAGGTGGAAAGAAAATTTGTGAAGAAGATACATCCAGCTAGAAACTCGAAGCCAGTCATTAACCTCATGGCCTTGTACTAAACACGGTTTCTCTGGGCCTCAGTTTCCTCACCAATAAAGCTGGAGGCTACACCAGTTTCAAAGTCTTCCAGCTTTAAAAAAAAAAAAGTCATCTCTAGAAATAACCTCTCCCTTCTTTTGGTGAAAGTGGTGCCTCTCCTTTCCAACCCCTATTTAATCATAAGGAAACACAGACATCAAACTTTATTGCAGTCACTTAACACATTGGTGTTAACATTATTTCCCAACAGAAAAGAACGATGTCTCTGGACCGCCTCCTGAAAAGAACCACAGCCAATGAGGGGAACTTGTTGGTATATTAGAATTATGACAGCGACTTTTGAGAATCTTCTTCTTTATCACTATCATCTCCATGCTAACAGATTCACTCTAGAAAAACAATGTTTCAAACGGCAATACAGTTACTGTCATGATTTCTTTCATTAAACTTTTTATCCTTACTGCATTCCTCAGCTACTCAGTCCTTACTTGATAAACTTGGTAGAATGACATCATTTTATATGTAGTTATGAGGGCTCAAACTTCTCCAGATCACAATTCTTCTGTGTTTTTTGCAAATTAGTACTAGTCAAGAGATAAGCCAAAGTATTAAATTCATCAGGGCAGAGGTCAGAGTAACCATTATCAAATAAAACAGTTATTGAAAAAATTATGTAAGTTAATTACAGTAATATATAAGAAAATGCATGTCAGAAGTCTAACTTTTAAATGTTAAACGTTGAAATGATTCAGTTTTACAATATAATAACGAGCAAATTTTGATACATGTTCATAAAAAACAATGTAAATGGACCTTCCTGTATTAGGCAAATTACCTCAAAAAGAATCTAGTATGTTGTGCTATTTATGTTATGGTGCATTATCTGAAAACAGTAAAATGTCTCTATCTTTAACTCAACAGACATTAGTGATCATAGCGAATTACAAAAATGAATAAGGCATGAATACTTTTCATTCATTTCCACAAGCGTTTAAATATTACCTGTTATCTATCTAGTTTGAGTTACTGAAAAGAGAATTACAAAATACAATACTGCTAAACTCAGGGGGGAAAGGAATTAATTAGAAGACACGACCCATGAAATGCAGGTGGGAATACCAGTTTCACAGATAGTGTGATGTGGATGGAATACAGTAAGACATGGTGACCATCTTGCCTAAGGGGAAAATCAAAATGGAGAATTTCTGAGACTCTTTCAAGATCTGTCAGATGTCCCTCCTGACTTTTTAACATTAGTTAAGTAAAACATTTAATTTTAAAAAACAGACTAACCTGGGGCTGATGAAGCCTGGTTGAATGACCTCATCGTCTTCTGAAGAACCTAGAATCAGAGAGCTCAAGTCAGTACTACATTAATTGCCTATTTAATTGCCTCTTCTTTAGCTTAATGGATCATTAGAAAGCAATAAAATACCCAGATTTTGACTCTGTGAAGTGACCTGTAAACTTTTTTTTTAGTTTAAGAGTCAGCTAGCAAAAATTAGATAAGCAAGTGGCATAAAGTTGCCTTTTATTCCTATTGAAAGACATTGCTTTAAAAACATTTTAAAAGAACATTAAATGTAAAGATCAGTTTTATGAACAATGTAATTTTAATTTCTGATATTTAATTTTACTCTGTAATCCAAGAATCCCAAGATTTTTCAAATACAATTAAAATCTACCTAAACTACAATATTGTGCTTTTTGATGAACCTGACTATTCTCTTTGGATGTATTTTAGATGATAAATCAAGAGAATCAACTATGGTACTATACCACTGACACTGGGTCTGCCACATTCAAATGCTTTTTGAGAGAAGCACCTAGTAATCCATTTAATCAGTAATAAATAAAGGTATCTACTATGCAGTAAACCAGATTTTAAAAAGCAACATTAGTTTCCATTATAATAGAAGAGTGATATTTCTAGTATATCCACTAGCAGATGCCACAACACAATGACACTTAGAAGCCACCCAGTAAAAGCACTTGGAAGGGGAACTCCTTGGGCTCTGAATTATTTTTTACCATTGGATTTGGAAAATGGACTGCTCTAAACATGTATCCACTCACCTGCTACCACACAGGGTTTTTCTTTTCTTAACTAGACTCTGCATCTAACATATAAGTTTTTCAATGAAAGTATTATGTGCAAATTCTTTAAACTGCAATTTAATTTCTTCTCAAAAGGAAATAGAGGCTTTTCCAAGTGCAGAGTTCTACTGGATGTTGACCCAAGAATCTTCTTACAAAGGACGAGAATCCCACTGAGTAAGATTTGAAAAGACTAGAGGAAGAATGTGAACAAAAGGCACGTGAACCTCTTGTACATTAAATCCTTCAGTTATCCTGTGTTTACAACCAAAAGATACAATAATAGACCCTAACTTTAACAAACTTCATTATTTAAACTTATTGAAATAGAGCTTTTTCCTTTATGTTGAAGCTGTATCATTTTATTTTGCACATTTGGTTTATATGTGAGTATATTTACATACTATGCATAAATATTTCAGCAAAACCTTTGTTAATGCTTTTTATTCAAACAGCCCACAGCCTATGCTTAATCCTATCTACTTATATTTACAGGAAAGTTCAAATCGACATTTTAAATGATGTGTGAACATAAAATATAAGATTTGGTTAAAAAAACTTTTCAAATAATTTGGATGAATTATTATAAATGAGAAATTTAATAAACTCAACCAACATAAGAGAGGAGGCTAATGTTATTTAATTTAAGAACTCTAAACTTTCGGTGTTTAAAAACAGACAGTCAACTTAAATGATAGAGATGTTCAGATTTTTCACTATCCAAATCCATGTTTTTGGTTAACAGTTTCAGTATTAGCATCCCTTTAAAGCCAGGCATATCTTATCCCTGTAATTCCAACACTCAGGAGGCTGAGGCAGGAGGATCACTTGATTTCAAAGGCAGCCTGATCTAGAAAGAGACCCTGCCTCAAAAAAGAAAAAAAGGAAAATGGAATTATTTCACAAACAATTCACATATTTCACTGCATTAAGAGGTTTTGTTTGTTTTAGTGATGCAAGGGGTGGAACCCAAGGCTTTGCACATGGTGCTCTACCACTGAGCTACATTCCCAGCCCCATATTTCATAAAGTAATTGTTGAAAATTTTAAAAAACGAGAGTTGGTAAACAGAATTAGGTTTAAATACAGGTATTCAATCCATCCATCCATCCATCAATCCATCCATCCATCCATCCATCCATCCATCCATCCATCCATCCATCTAATATTTCCTAAACCTTAATAAAAATAAAGGTAGGTAAATGACTTTCTTTCCAATACTAACCCCGGTGCCGTGCTCATGCTGGGCAAGTACTCTACCACCAAGCTATATCCACAACCCTTTTTCAGTTCCGAGATGGGGTCTTGCTAAATTGTCCAAGCTGATCTCATACTTGGAATTGAGATTTCAGATGTGTGCTAGCACACTGACAATTATTTATAATTTAAATAGTCATATATAAGTGGGCACCTTTGAAGTAATACAAATTTAAATATTTAAAGGCATGACTTCTCCAGGAACATTGGTTTTTTACATAGGGTTTTTAAAATATAATTTCCAGTAACACTAAAGTAACATAAGAGCTCACTTTTATTAAAAAGCAAAACCTAATTAAAACTGAAATCCTGGAATAGCCTTCTCTGCCCAATCAACTAGTTCCTGTTCCTCATTTAGAGCTTCACGTTGAGCTCCTTTTCTTTCTGCTTCATGCTAGTAGGTACAATGCCTCTATCATGCCATACTATATAATACTTTAACAGACCATGAACAAGTTTTTTCTCCTAACTTGACTCTATGCTCTGTGGTGGCTGAGACTGTTCTATGTTTAGCTCATTTTTTTAATCCCTGCATTCTTTAGTGTTCAATATATTTTGCTGCTGTTGTTGTTTCACATTATGGAATCTGAACCTAGGGCCTGCATACTGAGCTGTGTAACACAAGCCCAACCCCCTCTTCTCTTTTGAGACAGATCTTGCTAACTCACTAAGTTGTCCAGGCTGGGCAGAAACTTGCAATCCTCCTGTTTCAGTCTCGCACAGTGCTGAGAGTATACATTCACTAGTATCCCCCACTACAATATATACTGTTTGAGCTAATCAATGACTTAATTTCTGTAGCTGGTTCAACAATCTCTATGATAACTTTTATGGAAGAAAGAAAAGGAAAGGACTTGTACACAAAACTTTTATTAAAATAATCTTTTCACATGAAAAAATGTAATAAGACAATCACTTGAATAACAAAACTATAAAATATATAAAATAATTTTATTATAAATATACAGGAGCTGGGATTTAGCTCTGTAGAAAGCAAAGCAAGCAACAATGCAATTATTCTTTCTTAGAAAAACTACTAGGGAAGAAGTTTTGAAATGGCACTACTATACTTAAAACCATATAACAAACATACTATACAAACACCAGAGTAAAATGTGAAGCATAATACTTATTTACATGAACTATAACTTAAAATATATACATATATCCAATATTAGACATGAAAATTCAACACTGTAGTAAATACGAGTACTTTTCAAAATGTTTTACACTGTCCTCTAAAAGAATGCTTAATGTGAGTTAAAATCTTACTATAATTATTCTTTGCAAATTAGTCAACAAATTCAATTGCTGCAAGATCAGGATAAATTACTTTGCAATTTATTGAACTTCCTATTGCAATTATAGGTATAACTGGATGTACTGCTTATATTGTCTCAATTAGAGGTAAAAAATATGCTATGAAAAGGGAAATTAACACAAATATTTACATGTGACTTATTCAGCTAAAAACTTAGGTTATGGGTGTTAACAGGAAGCTTCATATTTGGTGAAACATTTTGTAAAGTATTTTGAGAACTGAGGATTACACACTACTTTAGGGAAAGTATTTCAAAGTTGCATTCTTTTTTACATTTACAAAGTACACAACTTACAACATATAAAACTACCTGAGGGTAACATCTGTAATAATGGTGAATCACAGAAATTAGTTTAGTTTTCTCAATCATTTATCATTATGTTCAAATGAAAAATTTATTCTAGAAAACAAAAACTTCAGTGAATAACAATCTCAGTCAACTAAGATTTTGTGAAGACAATGTTCTTGGAGCAAATGTTAACTGATAAACACATTTCTATAATTTAAATGTAAACAGTACAGCTGAGTCACAATACAATTGAGCCACAGCTAATGCAAATGTTTACATTTTATACAAGTTTTACTTATATAACAAAGCTTACAGATGAATCCACATCATGTTGAAATGAAAAACTTAAAAAACAATACTGCTTTATATTTTTTAAAGTATCAGAATACTAACAAAATTCCTCTTTATGAAGCTAACTGCACACACTTTGAAGGCTCACCGTAACTCTGAGATAAAAACTTTAAAATAGCTTCTGGTTATAGCAAAAATGATTCTAAGTAAAACTACTACAATACTAAAAAAAATTTTAGTGATGTGCACTTTAAGTTTTAAAATAACATTGTCAATAACTAAAAGCTTTTACTACTAGAGATATAACACAACTTTTAGTGCATTCTAAATGTATTCACTAAACATTTTTCAAAACATCTAAATATAGAGATATTCATCTTTACATCACTGACAGTGAACTAATGGTGTAATGTGACACTATACAAAGATAGCATTTTAATAGCAGAGGAGATTAAACCAACAGTAATGCTTTTTAAAAAGCTACAACTTACACATTTTTTTCTAAAACTTTAAATCTACAAAAAACACAAGTCTATTTTTAACATCAAGTCTAGAGTTTTACAAGAATCTAAACAAACAATGCATAAAAGTATCAGAAAAATATAAGAGTTACGTTTCAGCTCGTGTATTTCCAAATAAATCGGTAAGTGAAAGAGTAATTTGAAAATATCTAGAAATTTTAAAACGTGTTTCTCTATCATTAGAACTGGTAACTCAACATTAAGCTCTTTTTTCCACATAATTAAGCTTTTGTCCAGCCGTTAAAAAAAACTAGAAACTGATTGCTTCAAAATTAGCTGCATGCCCTTTGTCCTGGTTTGTCACCTTTGACCCTTAATTTGATGAGCCTGCATATCAACCCATTCTATTTTTAGTAAAATAATGTCAAAGTTCTATGCTTAAAATAGTACTTTTTACTGAAATATTAAATGTGTTACAACATTCTTTTCAGGTAATTTCTACAATTGTTTCAAACCAATGTTCACTTCGCACAGTGTACAGCACAATATATTACGGTGAGTAATGAAAGCTTATTGTTAGTTTGGCTGTGAATAGAAAATTTCCCAAAAGTGCTAGGTCAACCCCATTATAAATTCAAAACTTCTACTCTTTACTTAGAAAACTGCTTATACTGTTTCTAAGTAGAATTTATTTAATGTGTGATTTATAATTTGGTTATGTTTAATAATCACATATTTTTATGTTGGTTTTGAATCTAAACCAGCATCAAAATATGAACCTAAATAAAAAACTGAAAACATAAAAGTTTATACTCCACCTTATAGCAGAATCAACTAAAATTGTACAGTTTTTGAATAACTCATTAGTTGCTTAAATCTGTTTCCAAATCTTTGTCAGTATCTGCAAATGGCAGCTTTCAAAGAAGGGTCTAACATTTATCATACTGATTTTACTAGTATTATTCAAAATAATGTTGTACAATAAATCAATGTATTTCCAAAATAAAATTTCTTTAGCATAATTTCTAGATCATTGCAGTTCAACATGGTAAAAGTTTTTAAAGTAAAAAATATGTATGTAGTACATAATTTCCACCATCATGACGCTGCTTGAACATCAATACAATTTCAACACAGTTTTCAGTTAGATGTAGCAGTGGCCAATATGGCTGTCTTGATTCAGCACTATGGTCAGCGACTTCATAGACTCGTGTCAGGGAGATTCAACACACTATTACACACATATGAAATGCACAAATTTCTCAGGTCAGTGTAATTCTATATATATATATATGACATATTTTTAGATATATTTATATAAATCAATCAAGTATCTGAATGTAAATAATTTCCATTGTTCTGCTTGGCAATCTACATATTTTACTTTGTAATTCATTGAAAACAGTATTCATAAACACAGTTCCTTAAAAAGGCAAGAAAATTAGGCACTAGGTACAAGTTTTAAAGCATTTAAACTTTAAATTTTGAGCATTTGAAAATCTGAAAAGAAACTTCAATTGTACTAAATACAAACAAATAAGAAAACCCTTCAGTTGACAAAATATTTTAACGCCCTTTTTATAATCAATCTTTAATTACCTCTAAGTTAATTCATCTCTGTATCCCTTTTCTTTTTTCTTAATCAACTCAACTATAGATTAAATATTTATAGGTCATTTCCTGACCTGAGTTTGCTAATATAGTCCCTATAGCTGTGCACAGTATTTCAATTATTTTAAAGAGAAATCAGTCCTTTACTAAACTTAAAGGATGTTATACATACAGGTTTTATTTAATAACATCTTCTCTTTAACTATGATTTTTATAAATTATGACAGCAGTGGGTTATAAATTCCAAAAGTGACATGATCAGATAACAAGCATTACTAATGTTTCAGGTAGGGTAAAATCTGCTTAACCTTTATTTCAACAGAAACAATCCTGTATTTACTAAAATTGTAGTGGCTTTTGGAACTTACATGTGCAACACCATTTAAAATACATCATTTTAAAAAACTTTGAACACAACCATTTTGAATTTCAATCTGCTTCATTTACAAAGTGGAAGACTGACCATATTTCCCCCTTTTAACCTGTCAATTCTGTATTGAAATCCTGATTAATTACAGAACAGTTTTCATTCTTTGTGATATAAGATTGGCCACAGAATACATATGATGAGACACTTGGTAATCTGAAAAGAATATAATCACTGAATCATATGATTCCAGATCTATAGAGAGGTACCTATGAATAGTTGCAGTGACTGCTCCGCATTACAAATTGATACACTTTCTTAAATTTATGATATTCTACTAGCACCCAATTATCAGCTGGTAATATTTGTAAAACAGAAAAGTATAATAAAACTTATTGACAGATACATGGTTCCTCTACCCTTAAATATTAGAAAGAGGCCTTTTGTCAGTTTAATTTCTAAAGCTCTTTAGGAAATTAGGCACACTGCATTGCAATGTTTCATTTATGCAAAGATAAACAGACAAACAAAAACTGCTCCGAAAATGGACATGGGTCTAATGTTAACCTAAATGGAGCACTGATTACTACATGTTCTTTTGTTAATTTATAAACCAATCCCTCCATCAAATCTATGCAAATCCACAATAGAAAAAAGGCACTTTGAAAACATACAAAAATTACACAAATTGGCATACATTCCCAGGAACTCAGTTTTAACTTTTGAACTTTCCTCAGAACTGTTCACAAACTTAATTGTTTTGTGATTTACTGCTGCACTTAAGATGTTTTTACAGAGTGTTTTTGCATTCCCATCTAGCTAAAAAATGGGAATCTGCATCCAAAAGTAAAACACGAGCATTTCCTTGACCAGAGGAAAAACAAATCCCTTTCAAGTACACCTTCCCAGCAATGCTGTTTCCAATTCATTCCAATTTCAGTTCGTCATCCGTCATGTTCGCCTCCACAATATTTGTGACGAGGAAATAAAAAACGTGTTTTCTCTCACATTAATAACTGTACATATACCCTGCACACAACGCATTTTCTGTCGTATTAACAACTGGAGGTACAGAAACTCTCACGGAGAATTGAGGTCTCTGAACAATAACGCTCGTCGCTAACTCGCAGACCTAAGGACCAGCAAGACCCGAAGGAACCGCAGGAAGCACAGGCACTCAGCTCCATCCTGGTACATGAAACAATTCAAAATGGCGGACTTACTTACATTTAAGACATTTCCGCACTGAGAGCACCGAATACATACTCTAAGATGTTACTCGGAAACACTCAATATTTACCAACGTGTGATTTTTTTTCTCAAAAAAAAAAAAAAAGTTTTTTGGAGCACAAATCCTCGTGAAACACTCTCATGCAGGGTTCCAGCGGTCAGTGAATGCGCCTACAAATGTGTCACTTCCTTGGTTTTTCCTTTTCCGAAAGTCACCTACATCCAAGCGCATTTTCCCTCCGTTGTCTTCCAATCCTTAATTTTGATTCACGAATTCACACCACAGACACCGAAGCAAAAAGGATCCCCGACGCCTGCCCACCCGGTACAAAGCAGCTGCGTCGGCCGAGCGCGCGTAGGGCAGGCGCGGGCGCCCCCTAGCGGCGCAGCACGGGCCCGCACCGGTCCCGGCCCCGGCCCGCGCCCCGCGCCCCGCGTCCGCGCCGCGCGCCCTCTGTGCGCCTCGCCGCCCGCGCCTCGTCCGCTGAGGCCGCGCCCGCCACACCGGCCCGAGCGCCCACCCAGCTGCGCGAGTGGGGAGAGAAAGGTGTGAACCCGGAAGTACATCGACCGCCTGCGCCTCCGCGCAACAGCGGGGCGCTAAATCAGGGCCGGCGAAGGAGGGGACGCGGCGCCCCGGATCCCGCACGGCACCTCGCGGCGAGATCTGTCACTTCCCGCGCCCCGGGCCCGCCCCTCCTCTCCGCCTCCTGCTCCGCGGCGCCCGGCGCCCCTCGACGTTGCTCACGTGCCAGAGCCGGGACGGCGAGCCGGGTCCGCCCCGCGCGCGCCCCGACCAGGCCGGCGGCCGCGGGGCCCTGCTTACCTCCGGGGCCTCATGGTCGCGGGGCCCGCGCGGCGGGAGCGGGCGCGAGGGCGCGAGGGCGGCGGAGGAAGGGGCCTGCAGCCTGGCGCTTCCAGAGGGCGCGGCGGCCCGGGGGTCGCGAGCTGGCAGCGGCGGGGCGGCGAGCCCGCTGTGGCCGCCGCAGCCCTGCGGGGGGCGGGCCGCGGGGAGCGGGCTGGGCCGGGGGCGCGGGGCGCGGCGGCGGGCGGTGCGGCTGGAGCGCTGCGTCAGGCGGCGGCACGCGCACACCTGCCCGCCGCCGCTCCCGGCCGCGCCATTGGCTGCCGGCGCCGAGCGCGCGAGATTGAACCTTCCATTCACTCTCGGGCCGGGCGGCCGCCGCGCACCACGGCCACGGCGCCTTCTCCGAGGGCTCCCGGGCTCCCGCGGCCACGCGCCACCCCGCTAGCCCGCGAAGGCGCGTCCCCGGGCGGCCTGTGGGCGCGCACGGCCGCCGCTGCCGGACCCCGAGCCGCCGGCCGCGGGCCCCGGGCCTCCCACGCGGGGCGGCCGCGCGCAGCGTCGGGGCGGGGGGGGGTCTGCGGCGCGGTCGTGCGCGCGCCTGGGGGGTGGTCGGCGCCGCTGCCGCGCGCGCGGGCCTCGGGCACGGGGAAACTGAGAAGGACGCCGAAACCGGACCCGAAGCCGGGTCACAGACGCATTGGAAACACCGCCAGATGATTAATCCCGAACGGAGCGGATCTAAGTAATAATCAGAAATGCCTCTCACACCGCCGTCAGGGTGGAGAGACCGCGTCAGAAGCCTGGGGAACCTAGCATAAGCAGTCACTAATAAGATACCTACTCTACCCCAAATTGGAGAGAGCAGGCATGCTGAATATTACACAAAGAGCCGAAAGAATGGCCAGAAATACTCATACCTGTGTCCTAGGCTTGGAATAGCTACCTACCTAAAAATTTCACGGCTCCTGCCACACAAATTCATTATACTCTCAGAACTAAATCCTGCTGCGCTACAAAAATTGAATATACCTTGGCGATCTGAATTGCTTGGTGGGACTGGTTAAAGGGATTAAATAGTTCAACAAACTAAAAGCAGATGTGTTAAAAAACAAAAAATCGGAGGGTAAAGGCCCATGCGCGTCACCGCCCTTTTCTGGTTGCGGTGGGGAGGAGTAGCAATTTCAAGGCCAGCCTATGCAATGTAGAGAGGCCCTGAAAGAGCTGGGAAATATAATTCAGGGGTGGTGCTCTTGAGTGGTGGGCATGAGCCCCTGGATTCATTTCCCAAGATGGGAATAGGGTTGGGGGACTGGAACAGTGTAAATAATCATACTCTAATTAAAAGGCTTCAAGCCATTGCTGTGTAATGATGCCTATAACCTCCCAATTTCTGGATTCAAATTAAGAAATCGGTTCATCATCAGCGATTAAAAACAATCTCTGGCCTGGGAGTCGACAAATCTGTGATCCAGCCCCCACAAAGACTTTTCCAGACTAGCTACCTTTAGCACATTCCCTAGATGGCTGCCCAGCTTCTTACTGAGCTAGTCTGTGATGCATTTTAAAAATAACTTTAAAAGAAAAAGCAACTTTTCATAGACTGCTACATAGAATATTTCTATACTCAGTACTTCAAAGGATTCTTTTACATATAGTTCTTAGTCATAATCCTGTATCAATCCATTGTTGGGGCTGGGCATGTAGCTCGGGCGCAGCGCCTGTCTGACAAGCGCGAGGTTGTGAGTTTGATTCCCGGTAACAAAAACAAACAAACAAACAAACAAACAAAAACCAAAATAACATACATTGTTAGTGAGGTTGTGGGTACCCTGGTGCTATCATTAGTGGTGGGAATTTAAAAAGGGCACAAGTTTAGAGGGAAACTTGGAAGTCCCTCAAAATTAAAAATTTAGCCTATGACATAGTAATTTCTCTTCTGGGAAATTATGCTACAGATAGAATTATCTTACAGATAGGAAGTCATGTGTGTATCTAAATTGAACATTTTTATAATAGCAACAGAATGGAAATAATTAATTTGATAGTATGGATGTAAAATTTCTCTGTGTAGTTATACTCCAGAATACTCTGAGTACAAGAAGCTGCATGCCAAATACCACACATGCTGCCTTCTGTGTGAGCAAGGGCTAGGACAGTGAGAGAGACACTCAAAGGGGTACAGAGGGGACAAATGTCTCTTGAAGTGAATTCAAGCAAACAGGGTTATCAGAGGAGATGGAAAGGGGGCTAGGAACAAGGCAGTATATGCTTGTTATATAGTTTTGATGTTGAAAAACTTATTAATGGATTACATATCAAAACTTTAGTAAAACTAGACGATAAAGTATGATAAACATTTTTACTTCTATAGAAAATATTGTGGTACTGCGCCTGCCTGGTAAGTGCAAGTTCCCAAGTTCAATTCCCGGTACCAAAAGAAGAAAAAGAAAATAGTTTTAAACACTCATACTTTGAAAGCTCAAACAGATGGCCTACATGGATGCGGTAACCCATACCTGAGACCCTAGTACCCTGGGAAAATGCCTGGGTTTAGGGAGATCCTGTTTCAAAATAAAAAATTTAAAAAAACATTCTTTAAAAAGAACTGGGATATGACTCAGTGTGAAGGCCCTGGGTTCAATCTCCAATATGAAAAAAAGACTTACATTTTTTAAAAAAACGAGTTGAAGCAAATGTGGCAAAATCTTAATAACTACTAAATCTGGGTAATGAGTATATGACCATTAAATGTATTTGTCTCTAGTAGTATCTATGTTTGAATATGTTTACATGTTGTTTGGATTATTAAGACATCAAAATATATACACTGAAACCCCAAAATAAATAAATAAAAAAGGCAAAATGAATGAAAAGTAATTTATGAAGTTGCCTAAGAGGTGAAAATGTTATTTAAATATTGTTTGTGGCTGAAAATGTACAATTTGGGGGGAATTTTACCTAATTCAGGGTTGGAAGATGGTGGCATGGAAATAATCAATAAAGCCTCCTTTGAACAGGTAGTCTGTTCAGGTGAGCAGACCAGGAAGAGCGCTTGACAGAATGGATATTTATTAAATTTCAGTGCTACGTAGGTTCATATACCCCAGCTTGTAAAAATCAGTCTTATTCATTCAGCACCAACTCTTGAAGGAATTGCTCTTCACTTTAAAATTTTTTAGCTGCACTTCGTATAAGTGTGCATTACGCTGGGGAGCAAACCCAGGGCTTCACATATGCTAAGCATGCTAAGGTTAGCCCCTTTAATTGTGTTTTAAGTTATCAGAGCCATGATCTAAAATGTTTCATGTCACATCACTATCAGTAAAAAGTGATTTTTATTTTATGAAGGAATAGAGTGAAATTTCATAATCAAATAACAATGGTTATTACGCTGTGTATCATTATCTTAAAGTAGTTACTCAGAGTACAAAACATTTTGAGCACGCATTTCTGTAAAGGAAGGGAAAACCCTTTTTCTTCTGCTCACTTGGGTTCATTGATTGGTGTTCTGTAAGTAAGGCTGACAAAAGACAGATAACAAGGGAGAGTGTTTAAGGTTTGCATGACACAGGGGGCTTCACGAGGTAAGGGACACAACACCGTCTAAGTGTTTTTGTACTGGCTTTGATGAAGAGTGGAGAGGTAATAAGACAAAGGCTCTGGGCTCACTGCGGTGAAGGCACGGCAGTTTAGCAAAGCCCCTGGCTCATTCTCCACTCAGTGTGCTTCCCCTTCGGAGACCAGGCTCTCTTTTTATGCCTCTTATATGCAGGTTTTATGATTTACTTTGGGGAGGAAGGCCCGAGAGTCCAGCATGTGCTTTTTGCAAATTCCTTCAGCTTAAATACTGAGATATATGTATCATATACTCAGACATATATCAGCTTAAATACTATATTATATATATATATATGGATGGAGCCTAGGACCTTGACATTAAGCTACATCCTAGTGCTTTTATTTTTTCATTTTCAGTCAGGATACCATTATATTGCCCAGTCTAGGTGCAAACTTGTGATCCTCCTGTCTCAGCTACCCAGAATACAAGGGTTGCAAACCTGCACCACCATACACAGGTCACTGTGCCATACTTTAATAGAATGTTGAGCGCTCTGTCAGCTCCAACATATATCACCTCATTCGTATGCTAACATGTACACTGTAAACACATACAAATTGGAAATCTTGAGAGTGACAGATTACAAAGCCAAGCACGGAGGCGCGTGCCTGCAGCCCCAGCTGTAGGGGAGTCAGAGGCAGGAGGATCACTTGAGCCCAGAAGTTTGAGTCCAGCCTGGGTAACACAGCAAGCCCACTCTCAAAAAAAAACCTTTTTAATTAGGTATTTTGCAATCTCCGTTGGACGCTCTTCTGTGCTCTTCCCGTCTACGTGGGACCAGTAGCTTTGAGCAGCCTGCATTGTGGCCATGGATGCAGACTGAATGTCTTACACAGCAAAACGCCTAATCATGCCCTGCTATTTCGTAAGGGTATAATGAAAACAGGAGTACAGATTAACATGAAAATTTTCCTCTTTTCTGGAAAACTAAAATGCAAAACTTAATGGAAATGTATCAGTAATATCACTTATAAGTGTTACAACATAATACTCTACTTCCATGAAGACAGGTGTTTTTCTCTGAAATGGGTACAAAGAAATAGTGGTGTACAAAATGAAATAACTGTCTTTGCACGGTTTTGATCTAATTCTCTCAAGTCTTTGAGGCAGAAAAGGGCTTATAGCCCTTTTTTACCTTACAGATGTGTAAACTGACATGTTACTTAAAAGTAAAAAAAAAAGCCTAGTGTTCAGCTGGGCAGGGTGGCACACATCTGTAATCCTAGGAGGCTGAGGCAGGAGGATTACTGTGAGTTCGAGGCCAGCCAGGGCTGCACACTGAGTTAAAGGCTGGAACAAACTACATAGACCCTGTCTCAAAAAGCCAAAAATCAAGCAAACAAAAAAACCCCAGTGCTTAAATTCAGTTTCCCCTGAGACTGAAGGCAACGTTCTCTATACTCTAGGGCAGTGATGGCGAGCTTTCAACGACACAAACAGCCCGCAACACTGCGCCGCCATAGCTGCTCCAGGACTTCTTTAGTCTGACATTTTGATTAAGATTTCAAACTCACAAGTAAGGGACCATTTCAGCAATCATTTTTGCATTTATATATGTAAAATAATTTACATAATCTTTCTCCATTCCACAGACATCTTAAATCCTCAGATTTTAATCTTCTTATAATACTTCTCCCTGTATTTGACTAAAATGTTGCAGTTAAAAATTTTTATATTGTTATATAATGTTTTCATTCAAATGCATAATTAAATAACTAATGCTTCCTGAATGATTTACTTCATATTGTGCTTCTGGCTCTTCTCTGTTAACAATGCTTTCCTTACAGCCACCATCCTTTTAAAATGTTTCATCCCATTATTGATTCTTGATAAGCAGCAGGAAGGGGTTAAATTGTGATGTATTAATGGGAGCGTTCTGTGCCAGGTAGAATAGTTCGACAGGAATGTACTTGAAATGATACCACCAATAATAATAACAAATATCTAACATTTCTCAAAAGCTTATTTTTTAAAATCTTAGACCAGGTCTCTCTAGACAGACTTTTTAGGGACCTTTCCCACTATTGTAGTGCTTATTCTGGAAATTGATCCAAGACTGTGTTAAGCCATTCTACATGTTAATGTAAAGGTTTCTGTGCTCAGTATAACATTGGAAATCTGGAAGCTGGTATCTCTCGTGGTATTTGAAAATCAGCAAGGTTCTCTACTTTTTCAAACTGTCCTTTTATCAACATAACAGATCTTTTAAATTCTGAGGAGGACTTGCCCACAACAGTGCATTAACTTAATCCTTACTGAGCTGAATATGTTCACTCTTCTCCATATTATTGCCTCACTGTGTCCAAAACCCTTAGAGTTTTTGAAAGATCACAAGGTGTTTACATCTTTAGATCCCTGGTTCCAGAGACAAAAGACTTAGGTTTGAGAATTATCTTGGTGACTTAACCAGTTCATTGACCCTTTTGCAAACCATTGTGTAAAATGGGCAGATGTTTGGCATAGAGTGAGCTCTCCATAAATTTTATTTTGTTTTTTGACATAAAGGTGAACAAACAGTGCACTCAGTGCTTACACAGATTCTAAATCCACAAGTCAAACATAAATTCTGCACATTCACCTCATGCCTGTGGCTTGGACTCTGCGGTATGCTAGTGTTCCTTCCCCAGCCGTCTCAACTAACTCTGTAGTTGAATATGAAGTGCTAACGTGATGGGAATAATGGTACTTGCACATAACCCCAGCACTTGGGAGGCTGAGGCAAGAAAATTACTTGAATTCAGGACTTTGAGACCCCCTTAGGAGGAAGGGAGGAAGGAAGGAAGGGGAAAAGGAAATGAGGAAGGGAGAGAAGGAAGAAGGGCTGGCATAAAAGAACAAGATTTTTTTTTCACAAACATATTTGAATTTTTCCAATAACATGAATGTGACGTATTGTTTAATACATTTCGCCTAACACTTCTGTTTAGACCAGTTTTACACTTCTTTTGGAATTGCTTTCAGGGGTTTCTTTCCATCCTAGAAACCCATCATATTGATTTGTAGTCATAGGATGTTCCCTCTTCTCTGACATTTCCTTTCTCTGTTCTTCCTGTCTCAATTTCTTTCTCTAGTGTCCATGCTTTTTCTCATCTACTGCCATCCGTATTCTGGGGTCTGCCTGAGACGTCAGAATAGGGCTGGGATACCTGATGAGCAGTGTATGTGTGCCTGTCTGCCTGTCTGCCTGTAATAAAAGTAGGGGAGAACAAAGGGATTCAGAGAAGTGATTAGGCAGAGTAAAAGACAGCAAGAAGATGGGGAAAATTTCTGGGTATCACCAGAAATATGCCACTGAGACACAGAGAGACAAAGAGAGAGAGGGACAGAGACACAGAGAGACAGAAAAAAGGGAAATAACTGAAATAAAAATAAACTGTGGATGTTGCTAATGTTACATGTGGCCAGGTCAGTAACCAGCTTGTTATCATACAGGGGGAAAGACTTGTATTTTAGGAGAGTCATAATGCCACAGGCAGTACAACTTGTTCTAAGGTTGAACGAAAACTTCTATAGATGTAAAATTACTCTTAAACACTTAAGTCTGTGGACAAGAAGAAGGTTGCGAAACATGGGCATCATCAACAACCCTTTCAGATACAGGCAGAGGTAATGCACAAAGGCAGAATCTCCACAGAGTGTGCAGTAGGAAATAAGAAGCAAAGCCCACAAGGGCAAGGGACCGAGGAACTCCCCCTGCAGGTCATGGTGCACACGCTTTTAAATCAAGCTACTCAAGAGTCTGGGGTAGGAGAACTGTAAGTTCAAAGCCAGGCAGAGCAACTTAGTGAGACGCTGTTTCAAGAGGAAAATAAAAAAGCCAGAGATGTAGATCAGTAGCAGAGAGCTTGCCTAATGTTCCTGAAGTCCTGACTTTAACCCCCAGTGGAGAAAGAAAAAGAGAAAGCTCCGTCTAAGAAGCAAACTTGGGACCTAATCAAGGAAAACTGCCCACATCTAGGTTAGGACGGCCTCAAAACCTCTGCCCAGCGGGATCCCAAACCTGCCCCAGACCAGCGGCTAGTGTGTTTCCCACTCTCCTTCACAAGGTGAGTGCTGGCTGCCCTTTCACAGTATGAGTGCTGATCACAGTCCCAGTTCTAAAATATTCATATGTATATATGTAAATGTGAAATATTCATATGTATATATGTGAATATGAATTTACATATTCACATTACATATATATATTATGTGTTGGGTGTGGCTCAGGGAGTGGGAGGCAAATACTGTATGTAGCAGAATCAAGGGGATTCTGATTTGGACCTGACAAGACCATTGTGAATCAAAGATTCAGAACTGTGAACACCTTGCCATACCTGGATGGAATGTTAGGATTGTCCGCCTTAGAGAGAAGGTTATTGATTCTGTGTCTGGGATGAAGAGAGATACAGCCATGTGACCACAAGAACAACAGAACACAGCAGATACTTCTGATGCTCACTCAACTCTCCTCTAGTGGCACAGGAATCTCACTTGTACTAGTGTGGGGCTATATCCTAGTTCTAGCTAATGGGTTACACATGGAAATGATGTGTGCCTCTTTGGGGCCAGAATATTTTATCGTCAGTGTAAGAAATTTCAGTGCTCTCCTGCTGCTATAACTAGCAGTTTTCTAGGTGGTACAGCCTCCATAAGTTTGAGTCCCAAAGAGAGGAAACAAAGACCCCAGTCAACATAAGATGAACATGTACCAAGATCAAGATCATTTCTTATTATTTTGCAATCCTGAGGACTGACTCTAGGGTCTTGCCCATGATAAGCAAGTGCTATACCACTAAGCTATATTCTCAGCTCCAAAAATAACATTTAAAATCTGTTTGTGCTTCCGATATAGTGAGGAAAGGAATGAGGGGTGTTTTTGTCACACATAATCTAGTTTATTTTGACCTCTACATCTGGGATTTGATACTGTCCACATATTCATTCATGATTTCTAACTGAAATATTTGAAATTCATCTTTTTTTTTTTTTTTTTTTTGGTGCCAGGAATGAAACTCAGGACCTTGCACTTGCCAGGCAGGCACTGTGCCAGTGAACCATATCCCTGGCTCCTGCAGTTCATCTTAATAATTTTTTTTTATTTTTTTGAGATAGAGTCTCACTGTGCAGCACACTGGCCTTGAACTCCCAGCAATCTCTCTGCATCACCCCTCTGAGTGCTGGGATTATAGGCATGCACCACCATGCCTGGTAGCTCTTGTGTTTAACACGAATATCAGAAATTGAAATATTTAATTTCAAAAGACCAACTTTTCAGTGATCTAAGAACTTTAATAGAAATTGAAGGTTGAAGGAATAAAGTACAAAAAATGACTAACTAGATTTTTTTTGGTTTTAAAGAGAAGAAAAACCCAAAATTTCAAAACGAGATAGTAGGAGAGTAACAATGGTCAATAGATTGCATGTTGTTATCTTTAAATTTGTTCCTCAGAGTACAAGATATCAGCATTTAATTGCTCAAACAATGTTAGCACGAACCTTTATTTTCAATGAACTTAGAGAAATTAGTAGTATAACTATCTTAACTATCATATATATATATATATATATATATTTTTTTTTTTTTTGCTTTTCCCTGTCTTCTTTTCTCCATTCCCCCTTCCCAGTTTCTCTTTCCTTTTGAAGTTTCTTCCCATTTTACAATATCTATTGCACATTTTGGATCTTATTTATTCATTCAGTTTCTCACACTAGGGAGACAATGCAATGTTTACACAAGTGTGTCTGGTTTATTTCACTTATGAGTATGGTCTCAAATTTCATCCACTGACATATAAAAGTCTCCAGTGTATCCTTCTTTATGGTTGAGCAGTACTTCATTGTATGAAAAGACCACATCTTTTTTATCCATTCCTCAGCTCATGGGCATTTGGGTTGTTTCCAACATCTAGCTGTTACAAATTGTGCCACTATACACATGGGTGCACCTATATCACTGTGATATGATGCTTTAAATTCTTCTGGGATGATACCCAGAGGGGAATAGCTGGGTTCAATGAGATGTCTAATCCTAGTTTTTTGAGGAATCTCCACAATAATTTTCACAGTTTTTGAACCAGTCTACATTCCCACCAACAGTAGAGAAGGGTTCTTTTTCCCCCACAACCCTTCTAGCATTTGTTATTGATTAATTTCTAAATAATAGACATTCTTTTCAGGGTGAGAAGAAATCTCAGTGTTGTTTTAATTTTCATCTCTCAAATGATCAGTGATATTGAACTTTTTTTCCATATATTTATTTGCTATTTATATTTCTTCATCTGAGAAGTTTATATTCATCTCAGATGCCCATATTTGGATTGGGTCTTTAATTTGGGAGGTCTCACAGATCTAGAGAAAACATTCCTAAAATTCATCTGGAGCCAGATGAGACCTAAAATAGCAAAAACAATCCTGGGCAACAAAGGCAAGGCAGGAGGCATCACAGCCCTGACCTGAAATTATACTACAAAGCTACTGTGATAAAAGCAGCATAGTACTGGCCAAAAAAAGACCTGAGGATCAATGGAACAGATTAGAAGATGCCGACACAATTACAAACACACTCAGACACCTTATCTTTGACAAAGCTATCAAACAGGTTCACTAGAAGAAAGATAGCCTATTTAATAAATGGCTCTGGAAAAACTGACTTTCCAGATGCCAAAGACTAAAACTAGGCCCATGTTTATCACCATGCACTAAAGTTAAAATGGCTTAAAAATCTAACTATTAAAACAGAAACACTAAATCTTCTGGAAGAGAAATCAGGTAAAAATTTCGAAGACACAGGTGTAGGCAGAGAGTTCATGAACAAAAAGCAAACTGCATGGGCAATACTTTAAGAAATCAACAACTGGGATCTCATCTTATTAAAAAGCTTTTGCACATCAAAATAAATCACCAATAGGGTAAAATGAAAAGCCACAAATTCAGAAAAAATTTTAACAAACTGTCCCTCAGACAAAGGACTTCTATCTAGAACATATAAAGAATTTTAAAAAATCAGGCCCCCCAAATCCAAAGACCCAATCCAAAAATGTGCATCTGTGATGAATACACACTTCTCAGATGAAGAAATACTAATGGCAAATAAATATATGAAAAAATGTTCAACTTCATTGGCTATTTGCAAAACGCAAATTAAAACAACACTGAGATTCCATCTTACCCTGGAAGGAATGCCTATTATTAAGAAATCAACCAACCAATAAAACTGTTGGAAGGAACGAGGGGAAAAAGGAACACTTCTCCACTGCTGGTGGAAGTGTAAACTGGTCAAACCACTGTGGAAATCAGTGTGGAGACCCTCATAAAACTAGGATTAGAGGTCCCATTTAACCCAGCTATTTTCCTCATGGGTATTTTTCCAGAAAAACTGAAAACATCATACCACAGCAATATATGTGCACCCAGGTTTATAGCAGTGCAATTTATCACAGCTTTGTCTTGGAAACAACCCACATGCCCATCAACTGAGGAATGGATAAAAAAGATGTGGTACTTTTATACGGTGGAGTATTATTCAGCTATAAAAAGGTAAACTCAAGGCTTTTATAGGTAAATGGATGCAACCTGAGATCATACTCATAAGTGAAATAAGTCAGACCCACATGTATAAGCATCATATTGTCTCCCTAGTGTAAGAACCTGAAAGAGTAAGTACAACCCAAAGGTACAATAGATATTGTGAAAGGGAAAGAAATTGCTCAAAGGGAAGGAACAACTGGGATGAGGGAAAGGAGAAAAGAAAGAAGGAAGGAAGGGAAAATATATATGTATGTCCAAGGATAGCTGGGATAATTGTACTGCTGATGTCTATTGGCTTATTGAAAGGAACAGTTAATGCTTAATTTTTTTGATCAATTTTGCATGCTTTATATCTTGTAATATGAAAAACTAGTTTGGAGACAATAACATACAATATAACAACCATTGTTGAATTCCTACCATCTTGTTTAGTGAAGCTCTGTATTGTTTCTAATGTTTTTTTTTTAGTATTTTTTATTCTCTTTAATTGGCTTCCCCATGCCAATCTTGCATTCTTATATCTGATAATCTGAGCAACTTTGTTGAAGATAATAATATATAACAACCATTGTTAATTTCCTATGACCTTGTTTTGAAATTTTGTATCATTTTTATTGTTTTTGTGTTGTTTTGTTCTTGTCCTTTTGTTATTGTTTGTTTTTCTCTTTAAAGGTAAAAAAAATTGGGGAGCCTCATTTTTTTACTTCTTTATATGTTCCCCATAGTAATTCTTTGCCTGAGGAACAGCTGGCAAACATTTTTTCCCACATTATGGGTTGTCTCTTCACTCTGTTGGTGGTTTCTTTTATTATGGAAAAGCTTTTTATTAAGATGAGATCCAAGTTGTTTATTTTTTGTGATAGTATCTGTGCATTTGGAGTTTTATCATAAACTGTTTGCCTATGACAGTGTCTTCAAGAGTTTTACTTATTCTATCTTCCAGGAGATTTAATGTTTCTGTTTTAATATTTAGATGTTTGATCCATTTCAAATTTAGTTTAGTGTATGGTGAAAGACATGGGTCCAGTTTCAGTCTTTGGCATGTGCAGAGCCAGTTTTTCCTGCACTGTTTATTAAAAAGCCTACCTTTCTTCCAATGAATGTTTGGCACCTTTGTCAAAGATAAGGTAGCTGAGTATTCTGGAGTTATTTCTGCATCTTCTAATCTGTTCCATTGTTATTTGGGTCTGTTTTTTTTTTTTTTTGCCAGTAATATGCTGTTTTTATCACAGTAGCTTTATAGTATAATTTGAAGTCAAGGTTGTGATGCCTCCTGCCTTTATTGCCCAGAATTGCCTTTGCTATTGTCAGTCTCTTCTGGTTCCAAATAAATTTTAGAATTGTTTTCTGTAGTTCTGTTAGATATGATATTGAAATTTTGATCAGAATTGCATTAAATCTGTATAAAAGTTTTGGGAGTATGGCCATTTTCATTGTGTTGGTTCTTCCTACCCAAAAGCAACAAATATGTTTCCATTTTCTGATATCTGCTTCAATCTCCATTTTCAGAGTACTGCAGTTTTCAATGTAGAGGTCTTTTATATCCTTCCTCAGATAGATTTCTAGGTATTTCATTTTTTTGATGCTATTGTGAAAGGTGTAGTTTCTCTAATTTCTCTCTCATTGAGTTTGTTATTCATGTACACAAAGGCTGCTGATTTTTGAGCGTTAACTCTGTATCCAGCTACGCTACTGAATTTTCTTATTAAACCTAGCAGATTTTTAGTGGAGTTTTGAGGGTCTTCTATGTAGAGTATCATGTCCTGTGCAAATAATGATAATTTAACTTCTTTCTTTCCTATCGTTCTTACTCTTGTTTCTCTCTCTTGTCTAATTGCTTTAGCTAATATTTCCAGTACTATATTGAATAGGAGTGGTGATAGGGGACATCCTTGTCTTGTTCCTGATTTTTAAGTGAAAGCTTTCAGTCTTTGTTCATTTAGTATGATGTTGGCTATTAGTTTCTCTTTTATCAGATTGAAGTAAAGATTATCTATTCCAATTTTCTGTAAGGTTTTTTAAATCATGAATGAATGTTGGACTTTTTAAAAGCTTTTTCTGCATCTGTTGAGATGATTATATGATTTTTGTACTTGGCTATGTTAATATGGGGTATTATGTTTATTGATATATGTACATCCTTGCATCCCTAGGATGAATACTACTTGGTCTTTGTGTATAATCTGCTTGATAATTTGCTGCATTCTGCTTGCCAATATCTTATAGAGGGTTTTTGCATCTATGTTCATTAGGAAGATTGGCCTATAATTCTCTTTCTTAGTTGGGTCCTTCTCTGGTTTTGGTATCAGGGTAATGTTTGCTTTCAGGAATCAATTTGGGAGTATTGCTAACCTTTGAATTTCATTAGAGTTTGAGAAGCAGTGGTATTAGATCTTCTCTAAATTACTTGTAGAATTCAGCAGTGAATCCATCAGGGCCTGGGCTTTGTTTGTCGGTAGGTTTTTAACTACATTTTTTATTTCATTGATGGATACTAGTTTATTTAGGATTTTTATATCTTCTTGATTCAGCTCTGGTAAGCATATGTATCTAGGAATCTGTCTATTTCTTCTGCATTTTCCTTCTTATTAGAGTATAAGTTTTCAAAGCAGGGGTAGATGATCTTCTGGGCTTCTGTAGGGTTCATTATAATTTTACCCTTTTCATTTCTAATTGTGTGGGTTTGAGTATTTTCTTTCCTTTTTTTGATAAGGTTGGCTATGGGTTTATTGATTTTATTTAGTCTTTCAAAGAACCAATTTTTTATTCACTGATTCTTTTTTTTAGTCTCCAATGCGTTAATTTTTGCTCTTATCTTTATAATTTCCTCCCTCATCAGCGCTTTTGGCTTAGCCTGCCAAATTTCTTTGTCTAGAAATTTGAGTTTCACCACTAAGTTTTTTACTTGGGATTGCTCTGTTTTCCTGATATGGGTATTCTCTTTTAGGACTGCTTCTATTGTGTCCCATAAGTTCCAGTATGTTGTATTATTGTTATCATTTAATTGTAGAAACTGTGTAATTTCTTCTTTAACTTCATCTGTCACCTACTGGTTGTTCAGGAGGGTGCTATTTAATTTCCACACATTTATGAAGTTCTGTGGTTTCTTCTGCCAGTGATTTGCAATTCATTGCACTATGATCTGATAATATGTATGGGATAATTTCAATTCCTTTGCATTTACTTAAGCATGTTCTATGAGCTAGTATGTGGTCTATGTTGGAGAACATCCTGTGTGCAGCTGAGAAGAATGTGTAGTCTGATGTTGTATGTGGGGGGACACTCTGTAGACATCTACTAAGTCCATTTGTCCAAAATTTTGGTTCAGTTCTAATATTTCATTGTTGATGTTTTGTCCAATTTATCTGTCTTTTTGTAACAGTGGAATACTGAGATCCCCCAATACAATTGTTTTAGTGCTTATTTGATTTTTATGCCCATTAACATTTATTTTATATAGTTGGGTGCACTGGTATTTGTTGCATATATATTTATGATTGTTATCTCTTCCTCTTGGGTTGTTCCCTTTACAAGGATGTAGTGACCTGCTTTATCTCTCTTAATCAGTCTTGGCTTGAAATTCACTTTGTCTGCAAATAGAATAGCTACCCCTGCTTTTTCCCAGGTTCCTGTCACATGGAGTATTGTTTCCATCCTTTGATTTTCAGTCTATGAATTTCCTTTTAAATTAAACGTGTTTCTCGTATGCAGCATATTGTTGGATCTTGCTTCTTGATCCATTCTGCTAGTCTGTTTCTTTTGATTGGTGAATCGAGACCATTACCATTGATGGTTATAACCAATATGTTATAATTACCCTGTCATGTTATTTTCCCGCTGTTGGCTCCACTCTTCTTTGCTTCTCTCTGTTAAATCGTTTGCCTTGTCTGGTGGATCCCTTCTGTTAGGGTTCGTGCAGTTGTAGTCCTTGTTATCTCTTTCTAGAGTGTCCTTCAAAAAATGTTGGAGTGCTGTTTGGTAATCATAAGCTTCCTCAGATGTTCTTAGTCATTTCGATCCCCAGTACCACAAAAAAAAAAAAAAAGTTATTTACTCTTAGTCATGTAAGTATTTCATTTCTCCATCAGTTCTTTTTTTTTTTTTAATGGTGGTACCAGGGATTGAACTCAGGACCTTCTGCTTATCAGGCAGGTACTTATTCCACTGAGCTATATCCCCAGCCCTCTCCATCAGTTTTGAAAGATAATTTCTCAAGGTATATCATTCTGGGTTGAAGGTTGTTTTCTTTTAGAACTTGAAATATTTCCCTCCAAACAAATCCTTGACTTAAGGGTCTGTGCTGAGAAGTCAGCTGTGATTCTGATGGGCTTTCCTTTACAGGTGATTTGTTTCTTTTCCCTAATAGCTTTTAAGATTCTGTTCTTGTGTTGAATTTCTGGAATCTTGACTATGATATGCTTGGCTGTAGAATTTTTTTGATCATGACTAATTGGAATTCTGTATGCCTAACTTACTGTATGTCAAATTCTTTTTCTTTACCAGGGAAGTTTTCTGCCATGACATATGTGAATAGTTTTTTTTATATCATCTGTACTATCTCTTCCTTTTTCATTGACTCCCATCAATCTTAACTTATTCCTCTTTGTATCATCTAGCAGCTGTAAGTTGATTTTTCATGGTCCCTTGCTACTTTTAAGAAATCTTTCTTTTCATGATCACTAACTGTCTATCTTCTATATCTGAGATCCTGTTCTCATATTGGCTTAATTTGCTGTGGATACTTTCAGTGGGATTTTTATTCTCCTGGATACTTGCTTGAATCTGCATTATGGATTCCCTTTCTTTCCTTTGTTGAGCATTCAAGGCTTCCATAATTTTCTTAAGCTTCTCTATTTTTTGTCTGTATCTGCTCTGGAGTCACTAATTATGGTTTTCATTGTGGACACTATCTCTGCAGTTATCTGAGAAATTATTTCTGATTTGATTTTTTCTATATCCTCATTTAATTGCTTTTTTGTTACCACATCAGAGAAGCCAGTTGGGTGACTTTCAGATTGCCCCACCTCATTGCCCCCTGGGTTTGCCTTTGGTGAACTGCATGTCTGGGGTTTCATCTCGTTTAAGTGTCTTCTCATTATATTTCCTCTTTTAGTTTAATTCCTGGGGTGATGCTTATAAATTGCCTGTGGTGGGTTGCTTTATTGCTAGTATTTATAAATCCTTTGGAAATGAGGTATCTTCCAGGCGTAGCTGGTTTTCAGGTTTTGAGCCTGTTGCAAGATCCTACATCTTCAATTTTTGGGGTGAGAAGTTGCTGCCTCTATGGCGCAGCCCCTGGTTCTTTGGCGCTGTGCCACTGTTTTTTTTTTTTTGTGTGTGTGATCCTTTATCAGGCTCTGTCTTGCAATACCAAGAAGAACAGCTATTTAGAACAATTATGTCACTTCTGGCTATAGTAATACTATCAATAATGACCATAAAATCAATCATAGCCTAGAAAATGACAAACTGAACTAACCATTACTTTGCCGCCTTTAACTGTATGAACTAGACTTTTGGTTATATAACAAAATCTAAAACAAACAAGAAAATCTGGGGCAGTATACGGGTCCTTAAAATGTCAATTTTCCCCTCAGGGATTAAAATTTAAAATGGGTTAGAAAGAAAATAGAGAAGTGGAAGAAGAGGAAGAGATTAGAAGTGAGGCTGGAGGACAAAGGAGACTCATGCTAACTTTGGGGAACTGCTGCAGAAGACTAAAGGGGAAAAGAGAAGGAAGAGATTAAAAAGAACAGAACAGAGCCAAAACCAGAAAGAGGCTAAAAAGCACATTCATATGCCTATAAAAACAAGATCAAACAGCGAAAGAGAAAAAAATAAGAACAAAACCACCACCACAACAATAAAAAATAAATAAAGAGAAAGAAAAAGGGAAAAAAAGAATAAAGTCCACTTCCAGGTATGTCTGTATAGTCACGGTAGACAACGTGTTAGACAGAGTCCTGATCCATGCCTACCTATCCCAGCCAGCCAGCAGTAGCTTTCTGGTGGGGTAGTGAATAAGCTCAGTGAGCCTTTACTTTCTGGCTGAGACTGGACTCATTTGGCCTGCAGCTATCAGGCCATCCTCCATGGGCATGAGCCCAGGTGGGAGCCACTAGATGGAACCATCCATCACTCTGAGTTCTGAGCTCAGCTGGCCCTTCTGGAAGATGGCTCCTGGCCAATTGCTCCTGCATATAGGCCTACTGAGCCCTCAGCACTCACTGCCAGCTAGTGCGGTCCTTCATGTCCACTGCTCCTCTCCATTGCTGCATCTCTCTGGAGGCCTGTGGGGTTGCCAGCAGTCACCATGTGTCCACAGGTTTGAACCACTTCTCTCAAGTCCTATCTCAGGGAGAAGGCACTGCGGGGCACCTCCTTCTTCACTGGCTTCTCTCTTTCTATAGGTTTTGATTCATGCTTCAAATCCTTCCTGTGTCCAGGGGACCCACTTCCCTCCTTGGCTTCCTCACATTGCTATATTCTAGTGTCTGGATGGCAATTCTCAGAGAGGCTCTTTCTCTTCTTCATACTACTCTGCCATCTTGATGCTCAATTAACAAACTTGATTTCTAAAGTCAACGTGAGATCAAAGTGTGATGGTAAAGCATGATGCTAACTCAGTAGTAGATTCTATGAGAAACTGGTTACAATAATTCCTCTCCTTGTTTCTGTGCTCTTAAGCAGTCTCTTCCAGAGTTTGTCTGTGGCTTGTTTTGGATAACAGGATATTAGCAAATGAGACACAGTACACACTTGAGGAGCACTTGAGCCTTGGGGCTTGCTCTCTTCATGCTCTTTGGAACTTTGAGACCATCACGTGAAGAAGTTCATACCACTGAGTTGGAGAAAGGGAGAACCTGTGGAGCAATGATGCATCCATCCCTCTGAGATCCCCACTAGACTGCTCAGAATCCCCCAACTGTCCCACTGATGAGCAGTGCTATCCAAGACTGCCTAGGCAGAAGACTAACATTCCCTAATCAAAAGGGTCATTCATTCAACCTAAAGATATATGCAAAATAATAAATACTGGAGGTTTTAAACTGCTACATTTTGGGGTGATTTGTTTTTGGCAGAAGTTAATGTAAATGCTGATCCACAAACCCCTTGCTAACTTCTCTTATACTGTGTCCAGGTTGTGAGAACACACTGAGTCCAAGAAGCGTCTCAAAACATTTTCCCATGGCCTCTTTGTTACTGTTATCCTCTGTTTTTATTCATACCCACTTCCTTTCCAATGAGAACTAATCTGGTTAATAAAAACTCTTGTGTGTATGTTATCATTGTCTTTTATGTGGCTTCTCATGCAATTTTCCTGTATTTGTTTTCTAACCAGAACTCTCATGGAATAATTTCCAAGATAGGCAAATTTGTTCTGAGCCAATGGCAAAGAAGAAAGATGCAGATAAATATTAATGAGATTCTCCATCATTTTACCTAAATTATTGCTGATTCACTGACCACTGAAGACAAAGATTAAATAATCATACACAAGCCAAGCATGGTGCTGCACAGCTGTAGCCCCAGCACAGTGAGAGGCTAAGGCAAGCATTTCACAAGTTCAAACCCAAGCTGTGAAATTCAGCAACTTAGAGAGACCCTGTGTCAAAATGTCAAAATAAAAAAGAACTGAGGATATATTTCAGTGTGAAGGCCTTGGGCTTAATACCCAGTATAAAACACATACACACACATGCGCGTGTGTGCACACACTCACACTCGAGCGAATGAGCCTAAGAATAATATAAAGTCAGGAACTTCCTTCTATGGTTTGTCTTTCAATGGTGTTACTCAGAATTTTTTCTAAATACAAATTATAAGAGGTACAAAGTCAATATAGTTCAAGGTTCTGTGGCATGATCATTGTTTAATATGGAAAAAATAATAGAGTCATCTGCTTCTAGCTTTTGTGAGAAACAGAATGCAAGACAATATAAAGACGTTTTCTCTTCTTCAACAAGTGGAACCTCCCTAAAGTTTATGAGAGATGGTGGGCATGAAGATGTCCCTGCTAAATGGTAGGGCCAAGTTTTAGATACTGGATTTTTCATTTTAAAAAAATAGCCACGGAGGATTCAAGGACTGTCCAGAAGGCTACATCTATTGAAAAAAGAAAGGAACTAGATTTATTTCACATTGCCAACTTGTAAATGTAAAAGAAGAAAAGGGAAAATTCCTAAAATACTGCTAAGTTCATGCAGTTTTTCTTGTTTTTTCACTTTAATATAAATTACATGAACTCTTAATTTTTTTAAATTATAGAGGCTATCCATGAAAAATTTATGATTTGCCCAGTGTTACTTCCTCTATTCTTCCTGACATTTCTATGCTTTCAGACTGTCAGATAACCCATGGAAAGATAATACTAAGATACAAATATTATTTTGTATTTAAGATGCGAGGTATTTAAGGCACATCAACAAGTTAGTTCAAATGGTGGGGCAGAATTAAAATATTGTGAAAGTTATTTTAATTTCCTTTTATCAGAGCACTGTACAATGAAAATTAATCTGGGGCAGGTGGCAAACCAGTTTTAAGCAGTCAGCAAAGCCATTCAGAAGTTAATCTAGCTCAACAACAGAATCTATTCACTGTGATCTGATTGAGAGGGATGAAATTGTATTGTAATACAGTACTTTTCTTTTTGTGTGTGTGTGTAGTAAAAGATGGAAAGCAAAGGCTGTCTGAGGCACAATTAAAATGTTGCACATTACCAGGTGCCAGACTCTTAGTATTTATTTATGTTATCTGATTTATATTGCATAGGAAACCTGTGAAGAGAGCATAATCCTTTTCATTGCGGAGGGAAGAACCAAGGCTACTACTTTGGTCCCACAGGTAAATTGCAGCAAAATCACCTACACAGTTTGGTAGAACTTATCTTTCTTGTTCTTAATTCACACTTCTCTGGGTCATAAATTCTGAGCTCCTTGCTAGAAAAACAATTAACTAAATTATACAAAAATTGTAAAATATATGACAGTTTTCTCTTTTGGGGGTTGACTAAATTACTGACTAATCCACTTTTGTCCAAGATACATTTTCTCAAAGATAAGGAGCTGTATCTGTAATTGTATTTGTAAAGGGTCAATGACTAATTTTTAAATCTGAAAACACAGGTAGCATAATAAAGAGGAAAGATATCAACATTCTAGACTTTAACATAAAACTAATTTCTTCTTCACTAGACTGTCAGGAATGGTACCAAAAACAATTGTTAATTCTCTTCATGACTGAGAATTGAGCCCTTGCACACGCTTAGCATACAGCCTACCACTGAGCTACATCCCCATCTCTTTTCATTTTATTTCAAGGTAGAGTCTGACTTAGTTGCCCAGGTGGGCCTTGAGCTTGCTCTTCTTCTGCCTTCTTGCATAGCTGGGATTACCAGCATGCACCAACATACTTGGCTTTTTAGTGGTATTTTTACTGTAGCTTTTAAAAAAATATCCTGCTAAATGTATTTTGCTTCCTTATTTCTTATTCTACACCATTTGCTGTTTGTTGAATGTTTCTGATAATATCGGGCAAGGTATTAAATCATATTTCATTTTCTTTTTCCCAGTTCCAAGCCAGTTAAGATACCTACAGAGAATTGAGCCAGGTGGAGATTAAAACAAAAAACTAGCTTGAAAACTAGGGCTGAGTTTCTTTCTTTTGTTAGCGTATGTTTACAATACATAATAACTGCATTCATTTTGGGGAAGTGGTACATATACATATTGACTCTTAATCGTCTTTACTTTCCCTTCCCCACTTCTCTATCCCATCCATCCCCAGGTCTCTGAACTCTGCAAAGTCTACATTTTCCCCTACTATCTATCTTTTATTTTGCTATTTAAATTATTTATGTTTAATATAAGAAAAATGTGCAAGATTTAGCTTTCTGTGTCTGATTTACTTTACTTAGCATTATGGTTTTGAGGTGCATTCATTTTCCTACAAGGGACTCAGTTTTATCCTTTATGACCGAGCAAGGCTTAGATCTTGAGATGATGCACTTACCTGGAGCCACCTCTTCCCATCTGTCAAGCCCAGAGAGTGGTAACAGACAAGCAGCCTCCAGCCACATTTCTAGAAGACAGCTTTAAATTGGGTATGGATATCAGTACATGTGTATTAGTACATACTAAGAAATATGTACAACATGGGATTAAAAATATAGTCAATGTTTATACTTTTAAAATTTGTTTATTATAAGATAGAAGGATTGTTGTGAGTTTGAGGCCAGCCTGGACTATGTAGTGAAACCTCATCTCAAAAAGACAGAAAAAAAAACCAAACTTATTACAGTAAAAGGCATATTGCCATTAATCCTCTCAAAATCCTTCCCCCGCCCAACTTTAAACACATTTATCCTGTCATTATTGCTTTCTGAAGCGGTTCTGGAAGTTCTTCCTGCCTTTAGCTGCGCTGTTGTGGCTGCCACGATGTCCTGAACTGATGCAAAATGTTTACCTTTCATGGTCATACTGATCTGGGGGGAGATGCCAAAGTCACATGGTGCCAGATTTGGTGAATAAGGTAGAGGAGGACACACTGTAATGTTTTATGAAACTGCCTTTCTGCTGGGTGGCACTTGCCAGCGTATTCACTATATTTTTGACTGCCTTGTTAAGATACTCACAAAAGGAGGCTTCCAGCATCACTTCAAAAGGTGGCAAGAATGATGGTATAAGCATGTGCAAAACAAGGAGAGTATTTTGATAAGGCTTCATGACAATATGTCTTTTACTGTAATGACTTTTTAAAATTCAGACATTCACCACATGTTTTTATCATGTCCTCTATATTCTAATAAACACATGCACATACGTATGAAAAGGCAGCTATTTTTATGAAATGAGAATCTAAATAAAATTCAGTCAACATTAATTCTAGAAGCATAGAGCTAGGCTTGATAAAATAAATGTGGAAGAAGAATTTATCTCTTAGTATTGCCTTAGATCTCTGCTTTCTTTACTAGTAATAATATACAAGCTAAAATGAGCCATTTGAGATTCTCTACCTGCTCCACCTTGCCTGAAAATTCACTGTGCTTGATGAGATTCAACAAATCATAGAGAACCATTATTAATTATAGGAATTGTTAAACCATTTCGTGGAAATTAATACAAAGTATTAAGAGTTACATGTTAGCTATTAGAACTGTGGTGCATTAGGCCCCAGTGGCAATCCTTTGAGACCTCTTGAATTGGTGTCTTGAACAGAATAACCAGGGACACCTCTGCCACTACCTGTCATACCTGTTAACACCCTATTAGAACAAGTATGGCTATGCTGTCTGTGTTTGCAGTCTGTATTTGGTTTTGGTCCATTTATAGACCGTGTAACAGTCCCGGTTAGAGGAGCAGGATGTCTCCAGCAGTGGCAGTGATAGTGGTGGTAATAACAACCACAAAACAGGGTTGGTCGGCTTTGAATAAAGCTTCTGAAAATGATCTAAAGTGCTGAAGAAGATTGTCCTACCCTTACAGAATTTGTACTTTAGCAGATAAAAGAAAAAAGACCAACTTATTTCAGTAATAGACGTAAGAAGAATGATAACAGCCAAGATTTCTTGAGTGCTTATTATATGCCAGGTCCACGGTTACACAGTCGATCCTTATCACAGAATTCATGTATGAATGTAATTCTTCCCTTGTAGATGTAGAAATTGAGACCTGGGTGGGAGAAGGGTGCATATGAAGTAGTTTGTTTATAGACATGCTGAGGGTAGGTCCTTAAGCTAGAGTTGAACCTTAGGAAAAAATATGAGACATGTTACAAATACAAAACTCAGTAGATAGGGAGAAAAGAGATATTTAATTGGGGGAGATGCGTGTGATTGCTGCTAATTCTACTTTCTCAAAAGACTAGCACCTTGCCTAGAACACAGTAAGCCCTTCAGTGTGTGTGTGTGACAGAGAAAGAGACAGAGAGAGACAGAGAGACACAGAGAGAGACAGGGAGACAGAGAAAGACAGACAGTTCTAGACAGAAAGAGACGGAGCAGAGTCTGAATGAGCTTGTGAGTTTAGGGAAAGGATGTGGCAAGGTCCACATTTTGTGTTGGAGCTTGTGTGCTCTTCTTTTACAGCCCTAGTATAAAGAGAAAGACAGGAGGGACCACAATTTAGCAGCCAAATTTCCAAACAGAGGGAAGCCCAATCCACCAAGTAAGAGAAGTGCCAAGAATTTAGGTCCTAGGGATTATGGTGGATTCAGGCATGGACACCAGAGCAATTAGAATAAACAAACAAGTAATTAGCCAGAGCTAATTAGTTAACAATAGACTTTGGTCTAAGCTCTGAAAATCTGAAGTTACAAAGCAGTTGAAAGAGGTAAAGTAAGGATTTGGGTGTCAAAACTGTTCCCAAAGCAGAATATACAAATTGAAGTTGCAAACATAATTGTGAACAGGTCCAAAATGCCAGAAGTGAGTTTCTATTTTCCCTTAAGGTAGCAAAGAAAACCAAAGATTTTTAAAAAGTCATTGATACATCCTCAAATTTACTCTACTGTGATATACACCTCAAAAAATGTTTCTCTTATCATTTTGATATACTTTTTCACTTTGTATTATGAATAGCTAATTAGCTTACAGTATTATTTTAATGAAGGTTATATATTTAGATTTAAACTTTTACTTCTCAAGCTTAGAACTAACTTTTGGGGCTGAGCAGATTTTCATAAATTGCTTCTAGCTGGAAGTGTGTGCTTCTGAGTCCTGATGGGGCAGCCCAATACTATCTTATACAAGGAACAGTAAGAAATACCAGATGTGGTGGTGCATGACTATAATTTCAGCATTTGGGAGCCTAATGCAGAAGGATGGCAAGTTCAAGGCCAGCCTGGGATACATAGTGAGTTCAAGGCCAGCTTGAACTGCATACCATGCCGAGAGAGAGAGAGAGAGAGAGAGAGAGAGAGAGAGAGAGAGAGAGAGAGAGAGAGAGAGAGAGAGGGAGGGAGGGAGGGAGGGAGGGAGAGAGAGAATAAAAAGAAAAAAGAAGTATCTGATGAATGGGAGAGGGAAGGATGGAGTGATCCTATTAATATACCCAATGAAAAGCTTTAAGCTAGTTACAAATTTTCCTTTCTACAAAGTCCCGGGATTCCTTAGAAAGAGTTTGGAACTAAGAGATAGGCCCCTGTGACACTGATATTAGGACAAGGAAGGGGGATAAAGCCCACCAACTCTTTGGGGAGGATGACAGTGGGGGGATCAGAGTATTAGGAAAGGAATTCATTGTATAGTAAAAGAGTCTTGGTCAATGGGGAAAGTATATATATATACTTTTTTACTTATTTTATTTTTTATTTTGAGACAGAGGCTCACTAAGTTGCCCATGCTGGCTTAGAACTTGCAAGCCTCCTGCCTCAGTCTCCTGGGTAGCTGGATCACAGGGATGTACCGTGACTTTTCAGCCTTTTCCCCCTAAGCTGTTCAGGGGGGGGTGAATTATACCTCTCTGTCTTCAAGTTTGCTGCTTCTGTTCTCTCATCTCTACTTTGTAACTGAGCCTGATTTTTAAAAAACATTTGATTACTGTATTTTTCAGTTATTTTCCATTTCTTTTAATTTCTATTTTTTGCTGAGATATTTTATATTTTCACTATTTCAAGTTAATTCATAATTACTTATTAAAGGATATTTTATATTTTCACTATTTCAAGTGAATTCATAATTACTTATTAAAGCATATTTGATGGGTGCTCTAAAAGGCATGTCAGATCACTTGAACACCTGATTCATCTTGTCATTTAATTACCTAGTCCTCTCTAAGTCAGGGTTTTTTCAGTACCTAGCATGACAGAGAAATTTTTTTATTGTTGCTAGGGGTTGAACCTACAGCATCCCACGTGTTAGACATGTCCTACAGCTCTGAGATCCACCTCTAGCCGCATGGGGCTTTTCTACTGTATCTTAGATATTTGGGTTATTGTGTTAGGAAATTCTTTATCTTATTTAAATCTTCTCTTTTAGAAGGGAGTTACTCCATTTGCATTTAACATTCAGATTGCTGGTCTACTTATAGACTGTAATTTCAATGACAGTTTAATTTTTAGAACCTTTGCTGTGCTGTTTTGGTCAGCTCAGCTCCTCCAGTGCTGTTAGGGTTCCCACTGATCCCAGGGGGCCTTAGGTAGGTTTGAAAGGCACCTCATCAGCCCAGGTCACCTGTGCATTTAGGTAGGGGAATTCTCAGCTCTAGGAGCAAAAAGTAACTCCCTGGGTCTACGTGCTGTCAAAGGAGCTTTTTCCTTGCCAGACCCACCTAGTCTGTCTGGCAGTGTTGGCATCAGCACTAGTTAATCCAGGGGAGGAATGACCCTACCTAGGCCACCTTACTCTAGGTTATGGCTCAGACACGGGGTGTGCTTTTCTCGTGGGATCACTGCTCTTCCTCCTGTTTGTTATCTCTAGCCAGTTTGACTTTGCCTCTTTACCTTCAGAATCTTCCTATGGTTTGTTCTTGCATTATTTCCAGTATTTATAGTTGTACTTAGAAAAAAGAAAAAGAAAAAAGAAGTCAGTGGCATTTAGTTGAAGTAGAAGCTAGAAATGATTGTATGTATGTATATATGTATGTATTTTCAGTCCTGGAATAAAACCCAGGGCCTCACAAGTGCTAAGCAAGCATTCTACCAGTGAGTCAAGAAGGAATAGTTTTAGAGATAGTATAGTGTTTTCATTTACATTTTGAAGGCATTTGAAATATTGATGGGATAAATACCACTGAACAATTACTATGTGCCATGAACTATCTTGGAGACATAGAAATGAACCCTATAGCTGTGGTGCCTTCCTTAAGGGACTGGCAGATGCTTTCCAGGAAACTGCGAAATTATTTAGTACGAATAGTTATATTTGGAGGCCAAAAAGGGGTATCACAGAAAATAATAATTTATCACTCCTCAATAGCAACAAAGCAAAGAGCACACTGTGGCTAGAGAGATAAAGAAGCATGACAACAACACAATAATAGTAAAGGCAGCAGCGGAGGTGAGGAAGCATTGTTAAGGGATAGAATTCTGCTATGTTTACCACAGCATAGCATGAGCGATGTGAACCAGTACAGGCAACTGACTAGAGAGTTTCAGTCCTAACAGTGCGTCAGGCCAAATCTTATTACCTCCCAAGACAACGCTGGAGAGAGAGGTAGGAATGACACTGTTATCATCAAGGTTTTTTGAACAATAATGAGACACATGAACAACTGCAACAAGACAACCGGAGCACACAGCTAATAAGGAACAAGGTTTGTTCTAAAATATTTTATCTGGTGGGGTACAATGACAGTAGTTCTTAGTGGTAGTTCTTAGAGCGTTGAAGGGTAGTATTAGAAACAAAATCTAAAATCAGTCATTTAAGTTTAGAACATATACTCTGTTTCTGGGTCAGATGAGACAGTGGAATTTTGTCCATTTAGGTGAACACACATATGAAGGTGAGGTCCCCACCTAGTGTTCTGGCACGATTTCCTGTCCAGCAGCTACAGGAGATTGAACCCTGAGACCCAGTGAAAAGAACCAACTTCTGGGTGACACCAGAAGGCACTGTTTCCTAAGCATTATACTTAGGGGAGCAAAGCACATTCAGTTCAGGAGAAAATTTGTAAACTCCTTCTTTATCTCATTTCCTAGTACTCTCCAAAAGGTCCCAACCTCCTGACTCTCCCCTCCTCAGCCTAGTTCTCATCATTTATGTGTGCAGGGGAGGGAAGTACTTTTGCCAATGTGTAAATTGTGGTTGCTGCACAAGGAGTACAGGTTTTATCCTGAAGTTTTCATAAGGGTGTTACACATATAGAGTCATAGAAATCTGTAGAGTGGATTTTGATTAAAGTGTAGCCTTCTCAGTGCCAGGGGAGACTGCCTACATGATTAGTTAGGTAACACAAATGTCTCAGCTACTTCTTTGCCTTTTGTCCAGGGTAAGATTTTTCTGAGTCATAACTTGCCTCTATCTATCTCTAGAGATGACCTCTTTTGCTGTCTGGGAAGTGCTCCAACCACTTTCAATCTGTCCTTATTTTTTTTGCTCTTGCTCTCTTTCAAAGAATTGGAAAGCATTTATTCAGGTCTCCTGATTATTGTTTTAATTTTGCTGGCAGTACTTCCTTCCTTAAATATAGCTGTTATATCAGGAATCAGTTGTACCTTGTGCTTCTTGGAAACACACTTTGGAGATAGGAATTAGAGTTTCCAGAGAAGGTAGGGTGTGTGTTGATAACAGTGGTTGTCTAGCCCAATCTATCTTTGGGTCACTCTCCAGAGAGCAATCACCTGCTCTGGAGCATGTCACCTTGGGGACGCCTTGAGAGCACATGAAAACCAAGTAGGGATTAAAGGGGATGCCTATTTTTCCCTTTGTTGTTTTTGGGATATTCAATATCAAATTCTCTTACTCCTTTAGAATGTATTCTTAGCACTGGAATTTGTTTTCTCTTGTATTGAGAAAGAGCAATTTAATATGCTTCTGCACCCATGCGTGGCCTGCCTGTCCCCTAGAGATGAAGAAGAGTGCAGAAGGAAGTCTTATGAACTAGAGTTGCGCTGTAAGAGAGGGAAAATGGTCAGAATTACCTTATGTTCATACTTTCTTTGCATTAAGAGACAGTCCTCATCTTTTTGGACAAGTGCTCTCCTATGACTTGGCCTGTTTTAAATTTTACCAAGTCATAGTCCTGCAATAATGTAGATGATATACTGTTCATTAATAATTTTCTCTTCAATGGAGAAACAGATCCCTTGCTAAAAGAGGTCACCTCACTGGGTAAATTCCAAAAGACTCTTCAACAACTAACAGGAAAAGGTATTAAGGGATAGCCAAAGCCTCGGTCTCTAGAGAGCTGCCTCTCTCATTTCAGGATTTCTTGCCTGGAATATCTTGCCATGCCAGCCACCATTCTCAGAGATGTGCTAACTGAAGTTCTGTAAAAGGAAAGCCTGTAGCTAAGTACAGTCCAATGGTCACAGGATCACAATACAGGGAACCCAGGCACATGGTCAGAGCAGCGAACCCAGCTATGGCCACTTCCTCATCCCTCCAGCTTGCCCTTGATAGCACTGTGTGGGGTTAAGCCTAGGATATGCCTTAGATCGGACACAGAGCGAGAGAGACAGGGATCCCTTCTTTCTCCCTTGTTTCTTTGCAAAGTGGGAAAAACTGTCAAAAGTAGACATCTACAGTAGGGCAGATTGGAGCTGTGGCAGGCCTTTTTCCCCTTGCTGTTTGGAATACTTAGCTTCAAACAGTGACACCTATTCTTTTTCTACACCCAAACCTGGCCTGTGCACCCCTCTGGAAATACTTAAAATTACCCTTAACAGCCCCTTTAGAGGAAACAGTTACAGGTGGCTATCCAAACAGGAGTTTTGCCTATTAGCTGTGGCTATCAAACAACTCTGGCTATCAAAGCAACAGTGAGAAGCCTGTAAATGGCTGGGTATTCCAATCAGATAAACTGTCACCCTAGGGTCCATTTTAAAAACATCTTTTCTTTCTCTTATTATATGAGATCTCTTGACTATAAAATTGACTATAAAAAGTTCTGACAAGTCTATAGTTATAGACCTAAAACTATAAAAGGATTATTATAGTTCAACTTGCCCAAATACATCCAAGTGCACTCTGTTCTATAACAATTGTCTTATGTGTGTCTGATTGTCTGTTCAATTTGTAACCAGTTGCAACATCTATAGCTGTTTTGTTTGAGCTCAATACATTTTTTTCTTTTTGCTTTTAAAATATTTATGTTTACAATTTAAATTGGCTTATAGATAAGTGTCATTGGAATTAAGGACATGTTTCTACCCAGGAAGGGTGATCAGCTGATCAAAATGACGTCAAGACTGGCTTTACAAATGAAATGCATATTGTTGTCTATGTAATAACTTGGAACTCTTTCATTGGTCAAGAATAATGTGTCAATTGTTGTGATCTACTTCTCACAGTCATCTATCTGTAAAATTTTTTAAGATAATTAAATAAGGAACCCTTAGGCTTGGCAAACTCTTGGAAGAGACTCCCGTAGGTGAACAAAGCTTCCTGTAAACATTTATTCCCATTTTTATCCACCAAAAGGACTCCAATAATATCCATACCCTGATGGGAGACATGCCCCAATAAATATTGCCAAACATATTATTAGAATATGTTTACATTGGTCATCAAAAGGTTAATTTTTCTATGGGTAAAACAATAAGGTTTTCTTACCAAAAGATGCTCTTGGTACAAAACAAAGAGACAAAGTTTCCATATAGCTGTGTCACTCATTAGTACTAATTTCATGGTGTACTAAATGTACTCATGCACTCTGATGTACAGGTCTTCTAAGATATCAAACTAGGTTTGTTAACAAATCAAGTGAGAGCTTCTTTGTGTACTACACTGGTTGGGGATGATTGACTAAAATGTCTATTCTATGCTAAGATAGGTATTTAAATGTGTTTCAAAGATGATACCATGATTGACATGCTGAGATACTATGTGTGGCTCATGATCTCAAATTGTAGAAGCTTATAATTGTTGCCTGTTAATATTCTGCAGGGATTCAACTTCTAGAGCAACCATGAGTGGTAAGAAATAACAGTCCTGTGCCTATACTTTATATTTCAAAGTGATTGATATCTAGATAAGATTACAATAATTAAATTCACTGCACCTACTGCAATACTGAGGTAACTGATCTTCTCTTCTGGGTGGTCAACAACTGAAGTTTGGAGACCAGAACTAGAAAAGTAATTGGCCTAACAGAATAGCCATGAAGCACCCCAGGTGAGAATACAGGGTTTTAGAGGCCAGCCAGTTGTTAAGCAAAGGGGTTTTACCTGACATCAACTTGCCAAATATGTACATAAACACTGCAGTGGTTAAGCAGTTCCTTTCCCTCCCACCCAGAGAGAGGGCTCCACCTGACCTCAGCTTTCTGTATATTATCTGTCTTTATTTCTCCATCCTCTCACTGTCCTTCCTGTGGGAACTCTGAGAGCTATGCTGGATGTGGCACAATTGCATCAACGGATACAGAAAAAACATTTGACAAAATCCAACACAAGTTTGTGATAAAAATTATTAGGGAACTGGGACTAGAACTGAACTTCCTGATTCAAAGAAGATAACGTGACAGAAAGTCTAGATGACCTTAGGTAGGGTAATAACTGTGTAGGTACAAACTTGAGCACATGACCCATGAAAGAAAAAACTGATAAGCTGGACTTTATTAAATTTCAAAAAGTCTGCCCCGAGAAAGAAAATGTCAAGAGAATGAGAAAGAAGCCCCAGACTGAGAGGCAATATTTACAAAAGGCACCTCTTACAAAGAGCTGTTATCAAAATAGACAAAGAACTCTTAAAACAAACAATTGGACTTTTAAAAAATCAGGCAAAGACCTTACCAGACAACCCCCAAAGAAGACACAGAGATGGCAGATAAGTCTATGCAGAGATGTTCCACATTATGTCACTAGGAAAATGCAAACTAAAGTAATGATGAGATACCGTTCTTAGAAAATTTTTTTGAGATAAGGTCTCCCTATGCAATTCGGGTTGGCTTTGAACTTACTGCATACCCTAGGCTATCATCCTGCTGCAGCCTCCTGAGTGCTGGGATTACAGGTGTGTGCCACCACATTCTGTTAGAAATTCTAATAAGGAGCACTGCCAATACCAAATGCTACTGAGGATGTGCAGAAACAGGAGCTCTCATTTATAACTGGTGGGAATGCAAAATGATACAGCCACTTTGAAACACAATCAGCAATCATACTCCTTGGTGTTTATTCCAATGAGCTGGAAATTTGTGTCCACCCAAAACCTCCACAAAGTTGTTTGAAGCATACTTATTTATAATTGCCAAAACTTGGAAGAACTAAAATATTCTTCATTAAGTGAATGGATAAATAAACTGTAGCATATCCAGATAATGAGATACTATTCAATGCTAAAAATATATGAGGTTGCAAGCCATGAAAACACATGGAGGAAAATTAAATGTATTTCACTGAGTGAAGGAAGCCAATATGAGAGGGCTACACATTGTATGATGCCAACCATAGGACATTCTGGAAAAGATCACACATCAGACAATAAAAAATTAGAGATTTTCAGGGTTTTGGTGAGGGGGAAGGCTGACTGGATTGAGCACAGAAAAATTTTAGGGCAGTGAAAATACTCTCTATGATATTGTAATGGTGGCTATATTATACATTTGACCAAATCTACTGCATGTACAGTGCCGGGAGTGAACCCCAAGGTAAACTGGACTTTGGAAAATAATGTGTCAATGTAGATTCACTGGTTTATCAAATGCACTGCTCTGGCAGGGGATTTGATGAGCGGGAAGGCTATGCATGTGTGGGGGCAGGAGTTTGTGGAAAATTGCTATCTTCAGCTTCATTTTGCTGTCAACTTAACCTCCCCTAAAAATTCTCTTTTAAAATAAAGACAGCAAGAAAAAGATTTAAATATGCATAATACTGGGCCATAAAGCAGTGTTTTTATCTAACAACCCACTCTATCATGATGATGGCTGATTCCAAGTGGTGTAGAGATGCTCAAATTTCCCAGTCTCAGATTTCTGCACATTTCCCTAGGGGCTTGAAATACACCTGTTCTTGTCTGAACAGGTGGTTTAGGAGAAGTTTGGACAACAGTTAGTGCACTGTGAAGAAATCATCTGGGTGGAATGATAACATTTGCATGTGTAAGTATCTATAGTATAATCATCGTGTTGTAGAAATGGTTGGGAGATTGAAGCACTTATGATACATGACTGTGATCTACTGGGCTGGACTGGTTTTCAGTGATAATTGGGGAAACCAGTTGGAGCACTTCTATAAACTCTACACCCACCTCAATTATCCTTTCATTTAATATTTATACTCAATACAATTTTCATTGCATTTCAATAAAATTAGTGCCAATACTGTGCTAGTGTATTTAGCTTCATATGGAAAAAATTTCATTACTGAAACTTCTTCAGTCATAATTCTACCCATTTTTTTCCTGCAAAGTACTTTATTTACATATCGCCATTCCACATTTAAATGTCAAGTGTGCTAAATTTTTAATTGCTAAGTATTAAAGCAGATTAAACTTAATCTCAAGGTAATCGGAGTGAAATGAGTATATTGGAAACATTAAAACACAATAATACACATAACCATAAATAGAATTTAGGAGTTTGGTATATGCATTTCTAAGGCATCAACAAAGCCTTTCCCTACTTGAGGTTGTTTTTTAGTATTGTAGGGATTAAGTACAAGGTGTCCACAAGAATCCTTCACTTGGAAGATGAAAGGCTGGAAACATGTGGCAGTAACAGGAAACACAAAGGCCAAGCCACCCGGAGCCCATTTCCCCCAAACGCAGGTGGTCAGGTGGAATACAACCTCTACCTTTGCACTGTCATATTTTAAAACTCTCTAATTTGGCTCAATCACAGTGAGAGAGTTCTGGAAGGTAAAAGGGATGTGATTTTGTGTTAGAACTCAGATTTGCAGCAAAGAAACGAAGATGATTTGATGAAGAAATGCAAACGTTGACTCATAACCTCAATGAAAGTGAACATTTCGTGCCACAACGTGAGCTAAGACAAGTGATTTCAACAGGAATGCAGAAGGCGATAAAGGAACTGGGGGAGGGAGGGGGGGAAGGAAAGGAAGGAGATTTTTTTAAAAATGGGGGTAAAAAAAAGAAACAAGTTGTCATATGTTAGCTATTGCCCAAGACTATGGTAAACTACATGAACTGCAAACTTCACAAATAAAAAAAAAAAAATTAAAAAAGAAAAGTTGACTCAAAGAAGGAAGGAACAGAGAACTAAAGAAAAGGTGGTTGAAAACCAATGGATGTCACATTTCCCTGATTTTTCATCAAACTGTACAACTCACCCAGAAGCTAAAGAATAAACACCAAAGGATATTCTGCTGAATAAGAAAGACAATAGTTTTCATATTTGGCATGGCTTCACAGTGCTACATGGTTCTTAATATTAAGTCCTAATACTATGACTAGCTACAATTCCGGATTTTTTCCCGCACTGGCGATTGAACCTGGGACCTTCACACTGAGCTCAGCCCTTTTTTGTTTTTTATTTTAAGATAGGGTCTCACTAAGTTATTAACATGCCTAGGCTAAGCTTGAACTTGTGATCCACTTGCCTCACCTTCCAAGAGTTTGGAGATGACAGGCATCTGCCATCATGCCTCACCATCAGTCCCAAATTTTTAACCCTGTAGTCAAGGTTTGCAAGGGAAATAATTTAATACAGGATGCATGATTTATAGGAGTCACCCAAAGAGTCAAGTACAAGGGAGCACAGGAAATCTGTCCACACACACTAAAGACCCAAAGAACCCAGCTGAGGACCTGCATCCCATGGCATTGTCCTGCATGAGCCCAGATGAAGACCTAGAGCCCATGACAATGCCCCCCACAAGTCCAGCCAGAGGCCTAGAGTCCACAACAATGTCTCATGCAAGTCTGTTTCACAGAGCTATGCTAGAAAGGCCAAAAGGTCAGTGGTGGAATCTAGAAAGTTTGTGCCAGCGGAATGAAGGATCTGTGCCAGCAGGCTGAGGGATCTGCCTTGGAGCCAGGAATCAAAGTAAGGACCAGAGCTTCCACAAAAAGTACCACAGCCACCCTCAGCAACAGCAAAGTCTTGGGCTCCTCCGACAATGAGAAAAGCCGAGTTCACGTCTGGAAAGCCAGCACAACAAGCTTCTCCAGGAGGATCAACCACACCACTTCTTCTCCTCCAGTTCTTTTATGCTGTTGGCCACGATCCTCAGGTGGGCCTTGCACACCCAGCACCACACTGATTCAGGTCAGCTGGGTGTTACAAGTTGCCCACCAGTTGTCAGTCCACCACACCCACTTTTCTTAGGCGATCAGAGGACTGACGGAAGAATATATGGTAGTCAGGTGAGGTGGCTCACGCCTGTTATCCTAGTACTCAGCTCAGCCTGGGTAACTTAATGACCCAAGGAGATCCTGCCTCAAAATTTAAAAAGATAAACCAAAAGAGCTGGAGATATATAGCTCAGTGAGGAGACACTGAGTTTAATCCTGGTAACTAACACACACACGCACACACACACACATGCACGCACACACGCATGCACACAGACAAACACACACACACACACACACACACACACACACACTGAAATCTCCAGTTTACATTTTAAACTAAAGATTCAAACGGTCCCCAAATATATCAGAAAAAAACATCAAGATGATTCCACTATTTTTTTTTTTAGTAATAACAAGGAAAACCCACATGAGACCAGTACAGAAATGCTGGAACAAAACCAGAATAGAATAGAAGATTTGAATTATAGATTAAAAATATACTTTGGAAGAACAAAATTTTACTTAATTATTTTAATTCTCAAGGATATTAGAGAAAAACATGGGCTTGACAAAACATAAAAAGACCACATTAAATAACCAGAACTATAATTAGCCACATCATCTTTGCTAAAACGAGGAAGAAAAGCACCTTAAGAATTTTTTCTTCATTTTTCAGAGAGAAATTAAAATAAATGGTCAGGTTATATTGGAAAGGACTAAAGATACATACTGAACCTGTTTAAATACAAAATTAAACTTGTATGATGGGTAATTTTTTATATATTGTTGAGACAGGGTTTCCCTATGCAATTCAGATTGGTCTAGAACTCACTTATAGCCCACACTGGCCTCAAACTCGCAGCAATCCTCCTGCCTCAGCTTCCCAAGTGCTGGGATTTATGACTGATAATTCTGGTCATGGAGCAGAAGATAGGTCTCAGAATTACTGAAGGAGAATCTGAGTGTATACTGTAATGATTCAACTAGAATAAGACAAAATCTATGACGCATGAAATCAAAAATTGGAAGTTGGAAAGCCAGAGAAAACAGAGAGCAGCATCCTTGCCTTACTCTCAGCCACAAAGCACGTGCAACAGAAATGTTCATTGTGTGACATGATGTTACTGTATTTTCATTTTAAAAATAAGAACAGAAACCATTTCAATTTACTAAAATTGGGCACAGGTAATACAAGACACAGGGGCCTCTAGCATCAATGTGTTACAGAACCTCATAAGTGGAGGAGATCTCGGGGGCCACTTATGGAAGTACTTAAGGGCGGAACAGATTCAATTATTTCATTTCAGACTGGTGAAAATGAGCCAGTCAGCTGAGCCAAGCGGGAGCACTCCTCCCCACCCTTGGCAGCTGCCTAATGGTTCATTAGGCCGCTAATTAGATTTGCTTTACTCCGGGCCACAGGCTCACAGATCCCACCTGGAAGACCCACGCTTGGCGCCCTGGTGCATCTTCACTTTGTACTCAGAGGTCGCTCTAAGGGACTGCTGCTGCCCTTCTTGTTCTAGAAAGAAGTATATTTTAGGCACTTTGTCAGTGCACCAACTTTTGTTTTGTTGACTATGCTTTAAAGGAGGAGTGCTGTGGAATTTGGTAATTCCACAGCTTAAATCTAAATGGTGTGGGGTGGTGCACCCTTCTAGTCCCAGCTACTTAGGAAGCTGAGACTAGAAGGTTGCTTGAGCTCAGGAATTCCAGGCCAGGCTGGGCCACACAGCAAACCCCATCTAAAAAGAAAAAGAAAAAAAGTAACCTGGCTGTCTTGGCACACACTTGTAACCACAGCACTCAGGAGGCTGAGGTGGAGGATTGGCACCAGTTTGAGGCCAGCCTGGGCTACTCAGCAAGTTTTGAGGCCCATGAACTACAAAATAGTGAGATGCTGTCTCAAAACCAAGGAGATGGGGAGACTCCATACAGTTGTCTGTTACGTGACAAGAAGTCGCAGAGACAGCACATATCACACAAAACCATAACATGCGGTTCTTTTGTGAAGAGGAACCTTCTGCTCTCATGACCTGAAGAAAATCGCGAAGAGATTCAGAGTTCAGTCATTTGGCTGTTGAGATAGTAGAGTATTGTCTATAAAAAAAAAAAACACTTGAGTGTAGAATTTTGCCCTGATTCTGCTTTGGCAAAGTACTGCTTTGTGAATCTATAGGGCTTGCAAATTGTCACTTAAGTAAACATTGTACTCTTTGTATAAGTGTTGCCACCCTAATTGGGTTTATTCCATTATTTTCTAAATACATTATTTTATATCTTTTAATCAAACATTTTATGTTTTACAACATTTTTAAAACCATAAATCATAATCTTAAAAAGAATGAAGCCAACATCAGGATGTTGGCTGAATTACGGCTCATAAGTGCTGACATCTAGTGGTTCTTTCATACAGTACTGTTCAGTACTGGGAGCTACATCACAGCATGTTGTTTTCAAAAACGGTACTTCATTATCTAGTACTCCCATGCCTTCTGCATGTAGTAAACTTGTGTACCCTTTGTCTCCTAAAAAATGAAAAGTATTTATTTTACAATCTACATAATATTATTTCTCCATATAAACTCCCATGCCTTTGAAATACTTTTGTTACAAAAAGTTATTCTGAAACCTTGGAATTAAAGCAAAGTGTTTCTTTTCTTTTCCTGCAGTGCTGTGGATCAAACACGGGCCTCACACATGCTAGGGAAGAAGGCCGCCACTGAGGTGCAACCCCAGCCTAAAATGTGAGGTTCTCAAACGTATTTTCCCCGCAAGCATGCCATTCACAAATGCAGCAATTTCTTATTAAAATATCCTGCTACATATTTTCACCAGGAGCATGCAAGATAAGTGGGAAGTCCCAGGGGACAGATAAGAAGTTTCCCAAATCCCTAGAAACGTACCACTTTAAGTTTTATATATGCATAGATAGACTGATATGTATACATATATATTTATATGTCTATATTTGTATATACACATAAATATGAAATCTTCAGACTAGATTCATTTCAAGATACAGAAAGAAGTAGATGACTGTGTCCTAAGGTTTGGAAGAAATAGGAAGTGATTCCTAGTGGGTAGAGGGTCTCTTTGGTGTTACTGACTCATGATGAATAAGAAGGAAACAGATGAATGAACAGAACAACAATGAATACAGACAATGAGTCATCAGTCAAAATTGCACAATGCAAACAGCAAAAGCAACAACAAAGTCCAGGAGAAAATAGATGCCTTAAGCGCACGCCTGTAATTATAGCACTCGGGAGGTTGAGGCAGGAGGATCGTTGCCAATTCGAGACCAGCCAGGGCTACAAAGTGAGCTTGAGGACAGCCTGAACTGTATAGTAAGACCCCATTTTAAAAAGACAGAAAAAAAAGATAGATGCCTTGGTAAATTTTATCAAGTACTGAATGAAGAAGAAATACCATTTTTAAGTCTTGCAGAAAATGGAAGAGAAGCAATTACTTCCAAACTCATTTTAGATGACAAAATCAACCTGATAAAACAGACAGAGATGCATTAAAAACAAAACCACTGTACAAACCAATATTCCTACAGAACATAGAAAAATGCTCAACAAAATACTAGTAAACTAAATTCATGAGCACCATCAAAGGCTCCAATACTGAAATCAATATTGGGGTTGACACAAGCTGTGTAAAAATAGTTCACCATACACAGACCATTCTATGTGAAAAACTACATTCCCAGAATAAAGTATAAAAGTCATGGGGCTGGGGTTTTAGCTCAGTGGTAGAATACTTGTCTAGCAAGTTGGGAGCCTTGGGTTCAGTCCTCAGCATCAAAACCAAAAATTAAAACTCATCTAAAAAGTATAAACATCATAAAACCTCAATATATTTCGAAAAAGCATTTGAAAATTTCCAACACTGTTCCATGATAAAAAAAAAAAAACTATTCACACACTATGTACAGAATGAATGGACCTCAGCACGGGAAAGGTCCTGCATGACACGCCCACTTCTGACGACCTGCTCAGTGGGCAGAAGCTGAAAGTGTTTCTTTTAAGGTCAAGAATAAGACAAGGATGCCTACCTGCATGTTCAGTGCAGTACTATTAGCTACTGACATTAGCCAGGAGAAAGAACTTGAAGACATTCTAGTCAGACAGGAAGTAGTGAAAGCTGTCTCTATTTCCACAGGACACAAACTTGTGTACAGAAAACTCAAGACTCCATTAAAAATCTGTTAGAAATATCAAATTTAGTGAAATTTCAGGATACAAATTCTGCATAGAAAAGTAACTCCATTTCTATACTCTGAAACTATACCCCAGTATAAAGACAACAGCTGAATATATAATAGCATGGACAAAATGGATACACAGGAACAATTTAACCACATTTATCCATTGATTGAAAATTATGGAACATTCATAAATGAGCAAAAGGCACAAGGGAAGGAGAGAGATTCTGGATTGGGGGGATTAATATTATTCTAATGTCCATGCTACACAAAGCAACCAGCAGAATCAATGCCATTCCTACCAAAATATCAATGGCATTTTCCTAGAAATGCAAAACAGGATCTGAATATTCATCTGGAACTACAAGGCGTGTTCCCATATCTACACAAGAAGATCGGGGCTGGGGGTATAGCTCAGTGGCATAAGCGCTTGCCTGGCAAGCGCAAGGTCCTGAGTTCCATCCCTGGTACCGGAAAAAAAAAAAATACACAAGAAGATCAAAGGTAGATGCATCACCGTAGCTGCCTTTGAAGTGTATTATAAAGTGACAGCAACCAAGGCACTCTTACATAGCAGCAACAGACATACAGATCAAATTAGTAAGTCCGGATACCATTATGCACCAAAGCCTACGCTGAGGGGTTCTCTTTTCATTTAGCTAGCTATTTATGTGTTTGTTTGTTTGTTTATAGACAGGGTCTTCATTTGTAGTTCTGGCTGCACTTGAACTTGATGTATATTTTGGGCTAGTCTGGAACTTCTGGTGAACCTGTTCAGTGTAGGGATTACAGGTATTATGTCATGATTCCTTGCTTAGTTAAGGATTTTTTATCAAAGCTGTGAAGAGACCATGTGTTGTGCTATTTTCTGTAACCACAGCCCTCTGGGAGGCTGAGGCGAAGGATCACAAGTTTGAGGATAGCCTGAACAACATAGCCACTTATCAAGAACCTGTCTCCAGAAAAAAACAAATTAAAATGGAGAGGATATAGCTAAATTCAAAGATTCTCAATTCAGGACCCAGAAATTTTTGAAAACAACAGTATGCAATATAACAACCATTGTTGAATTCTTACCATCTCATTTAATGGAGCTCTTTATCGTTTCTAATGTTCTTTTGCTACTTGTTATTGTCTTTAAATGTTTGATCAACCTTGCATTCTTACATCAATAATCTGAGCAAGTTCTCTAAAGATAACAATATGTAATGTAACAACCATTGTTAATTCCTGTCATCTTATTTTGAAATCCTATATCATTTCTATTGTTTTTGTGTTGTTTTGTTTTTGTCCTCATTATTATTTTTTCTCTTTAAAATAAAATTATATACATACATGTACACACACACACACACACACACATATATATATATATATATATATATATATATATAAAATCCTGAGGGAGAGAGATAGAGCTCTTACATGTACCTTGGCCTCACCTTTCTTGAGTACAACTGTCTTGTTTACTTTTCTCTCTTTGCTGAGACAAAATATCTGACACCCAAAATGAAGGAAGGAAACATTTATTTAGCTCACAGTCTGTGGAGGTTTCAGTCCATACTTGGCTGGTTCCAGCGCAGGGTGGCACATGGCAGAGGGCAGCAGTTCATGGTGGCAGAAGACAGCAAAAGCCACCAGAGCAAAAGAGAGGATGGGTGGTGGCAAGCAGCCTCTTTCTTTCTCTTACATATGCAAACTACCCGCCCCAGGGCAGGTATAGCCTTCACACCCATAATCCCAGCATTGGATCAGGGATCATACATAAACTCTAAAAGCCCAAAGCATGAGGCTTTCAGGGGACATCCAGATACAAACCATATCAACAACATACCCCAAGTAGCTTGAACCACCATAACTTTCTTGGGTGGTTTTAGTCCTATACAGTATAAAAGAAATTGTAGGCAGTGGGTCTATTAATGAGATGGACCTTTCTACAAGGGAGACCGAGATCAAAATAGCTCATTGTACTCTATGTATACACAATTATGGTCAATTACCACATAAAGACATCATATATCTGTAATCCCATAACTCTTAGAAGTTGTAGAAGGAATATCATAAATTTAAGCACAGTGTGACCCAACTAGTGAATGAGTTAGACCCTGTCTCAAAATAACAAAGAAAAATAAAATTTAAAATGATGTAGGAATATATCTCAATGAGAAGTCCCTGATTCCAATTTTAGTACTAAAACAATTTTTAGGGAAAAAAAAGATCAAATTATTTTCTTATATATTATTATTATTATTTTTTTTTGTCTTTTTGAGATATGGCCTTGCTATGCAGTTCAGGCTGGCCTCCAGCTCACTTTGTAGCCCAGGCTGGCCTCAAACTCACAATGATCCTCCTGCCTCAGCCTCCTGAGTGCTGGGATTACAGGCATGCACCACCACGCCCAGCTTTCAAATTATTTTCATGTTAAGATATCCAGATCCTGACAAGGTATACTTGGTAGCATATTAGCAACTATCTCATTTAAAAGGTTAAAATTCTTTAAAAAAATTTTTAAAAAAATTTATGTTCTTTATATTTTTTGAGATAGGGTATCACTATGTAGTCCAGGGGGGCCTTGAACTCACTTTGTAGCCCAGGGTGGCCCTGAAATCACAGAAATTCTCCTGCCTCATCCTCTTGAGTGCAACAGGAGTGGGCCACTGTGCCAAACATTAAAAATAAAAATTTGAAGTGATGAAAATACCTGACAGGGCTGGGAATATAGCTTAGTGGAATAAGTGCCTACCTGGTAAACACAAGGTCCTGAGTTCGATCCCCCAGCGGCACAAAAAAAAAGAAAAGAAAATACCTGACAGCGGTCCAATGTCTAATGATGGTATCTGTATGCAAGCTGTGTTGACTAAGGCAGGTATGCAGAGAAACTACAAAAGCTTTGTGCCAGTGAAATTATACGTGATTTCTAGGTTTTCCTTTTTCAATTTTGTCCACAACAAAAATATTGAGTATGTATAATAGAAATAGCTCGATATCAGGGTGATTATAAAGAATCAAGTTAGAAAACAGTGAAAATTTGAGGATACTTAATATTAAGCAAAAAGAAAAAAGCAAAGAAAATGAAACAAAGCCACACCAACAAAACCCCTCAAACTTTGCTTGAAAACAACTACTTCAAACACACTTGACCAATTCTTAGCCAGGCTTGGTGGTGCACACCTGTAATCTCAGCACTCACGAGCTGAGGAGGGGGGTTTTATGAGTTGAAGGGCAGCCTAGGCTACATGGTGAGTTCAAGGGCAGCCTCAACTACACAGCAAGACACTGCCCATGGTCAAAAAAGGGGAGAGGAAACAATTTTTTAAATTACATGTATACCAGAAGTGGATCGAGAAATTTCACATTTAAGTATAGAAATGAAGGTCTATCCGTGGAAAAACGTACACAACAATGTCCATCGCTGCTTGATTACTTTCAACACTGGAAGCAGAACCAATGGTCATCAGTTGCTGGGGGAGGGGCGACAATTCCCACTCCACCCACACAGCACACTCCAAACTGCAAGATGCAGCATGGTTCTGCTGGTTGAAGAAGACCTACCAAAAGCATTGATGCTGCACAGTGACAGCCCCATGCACTCTAGAGAAGGCCACGTGTTCCCCAAGGACGCAATGAACAAGGTCTCCTTGGTGGGGGACGGGACTGGATGGCTGTGGCCACAAGCTATGTCCAAAAGTCACGAGTGAGTGTGCTCTGTATCTGCACTGGGGGCAATGATCTGCACGGCCCCACAGAGACCGTGCCTCTCATTGCAATCACCACACCCTGTCCCCTCTCAACACTTCCCTGCGCTGCATACTGCAGTTCGTGATTGAGTTTGGTCCCTAAGCATGTGTAGTCATCCATGTGCACTTGGAAGCTCAAAGCTGCTATGAATCCTCCTCTTCCGGGCATCTGGGGTTATACTGTGAACCTTCTCTACCCTTTCAGGGAAGGCATGACGCACATGTTGGGAACATCTCCATGGCCCCTACCGGAACTGAAACAAAATGGAAAGCAACAGGAAAGACTATCATCCCGCAGTGCCACAGATCTCCAGGGGATGCCCCTGAGCCCTGTGGCTTGAAGGAGAATGAGAAAGGGGACGGAAAAGGGCCCTTCCCATGCTGTCTGCTGCACCCTCAGCATCGACCTATTTGTTACATTACAGCTTCCAGCTCTGTGAGGTGTAAAATCACACCCAGCTTTTCTAGTTTCTCATGGCTGTTTCTAAGGAGCTCACAGATGTGCTCAAGATGGAGCAAAAGGGGGCCATAGGGTCTGCTTTTCAGAAAGGGAGGCCTGAGCAAATAGGGAGGCCCAGCACACCACCTCATTTCCTCACGACCTTCCAATCAGAACCTGGAACCTTTGAGTTACCGGGCGGCACAGTCTAGGGACAGCTGCCTCCCAGATTGCTTGGCTGGAGACAGTGAGCTGAGAACGTGCTGGGCTGCTTTCTTAGGTCTCCAGGTCTCAGCCTCAGGAGCAAGCACAGGGAGAGCACTTGGGAAGGAGTGAGAGGATGGACAGCTCAGTGCAGAAGCCTCAGGACACCGGGCAGGATCCGCCCAACTCCCACAGGCAGCACAGGGCCGGGCTCTCCACTTGCGGCTCCCAGGTTCCCTGAGATAAGAGGGAGCCTAGAGCAGATTCTCCTGGGCTGGTCTGCAGACACAGGGGGCCACTGAGCACAGGACAGGACTCTCTAGGCCCGGCCACCACATTGAGTCCCCACACAACTCCCGCCCTTCTTCTTCACTGTGTGTGTGGGGGTGGGGTTGGAGATGAGGGTCCCGAGGGAAGTTCTTCCTGGGCAGGAGCAGGTGCTGGCAGGCCGTGAGCCTGGGGTCCCGTCACTTTTCCATCCATGACAGGGCTGGCAGGAGGAGCAGGGCAATGCCTAATGTTTATCTGTCCCCCTCAACCAGCTCCTGTCCTCAGGGGCAGAGGCCCGTGATGGAACTGTTTGTGTGTCAGCAGCAGAAGGGTGTCTGGGGCAAAAACAGCACAAACTGTGGTCAGGCAGAGGCTCAGGCTTCGTGTGCACTGTCCCAGTGGAGCAATACTGGGACACAGGCCTGGAGCCGGTCAGTGGGCCTTTGTGCCCTGTGTCTGGGATCTGTAATGCGGTTCCTCAGCAACAACAAGTGCCAGCTCGGGACTGGGTGTGTGTGTGTGTGTGTGTGTGTGTGTGTGTGTGTGAGCAGAAGGGGCTCTGTACTGGGGCCACAGAGAAGACTGTAGGGTACAGTGAGGAGCTTGACCTCTTCCCTCCAAGGCTTAGGAGGGGACTCTGGACCCCACATCCTCAAGTTTTCTGTCTTCTCTGCTCAACCTCCATCTCGCGAGGGGAAAGGTCAGTTTCTGCAAGTGTGTGTGTGTGAATATCAGAAAAGGGACACGTGCACTGTGCTGCTTCAATCCTACCAGGATTTCATCCTGCCATTCACCCCATGGTCATTCCAGGCCCACGTTTCCATGTGGCCCCTGTTGGATGTCGGGGACCTCCTTGACTAACTGACATGAAAGGCAGCCTTTCATCCTTGCATGGGCCAAGAAGCTGGAGCTGAGTCCTTCCTGGGCTGTTTGGACCCACACCTGAGGAGCATTCTGTGTGACCTCATCCATGGACCTGGGATCCCAGGGGGAGCTCTGGGTTCTCCCTCTTACTGGGGGACGAGGTCTCAGGCCTCCCGGGGTATTCTTCTTCACGCACAGAATCACATCCAGCCTCTCTGCAGACACAGGCTGACTTGCACATGCTGGAATTTCTAGGAGTCCCTCATACTACTTAACTTCTAATATCAGGATCCCTTTTCTGCTAGGGCCTCCTGGTGCCTCTTCTGGTGTGAGCCACTGTGGACAGTTTGCTGTGTGGTCTGGGCCTGGGCCTCAAAGCCTCCGGAGGAGTCCTGGGTGGGACACCAACTCCACGTCTCCCCCTGTCCCATCCCAGAGGGAAAATGAGTCTGCCGAGAGCCTGGCAGAGGTCTGCACAGTGAGGACAGAGCAGGCAGGCACTCCACATACCATGACAAAGCCCCTGCAGCAGGGCTTTCTGGACAGCTTCCAGGGTAAGGAGGACTGGGGTACAGGCCTATGGGCCTGTGGGGAGGGAATGGGCCTTTCAGTGCAGACAGAGCTTCCAGATCTGGGGGCCCAGGGACACGGAGACCCTCAGCAGTCAGCTTGGGATTGTCAGGGAGGATTTCCTGGGCGAGGCTTTATGCTCAGAGCTGTCTGTGACAGTCAGTGGGAAGGTTTTGGCCTGGACAGTTGATGATCATTTCTCCTCCTGCAGCCACAGGACCAGCCCCAGCCCAAGCTGAAGTCTCAGCTGCAGAGCCCATGCCAGCTCCAATGGCAGCTCCCTGTCCGGGCCTGAGCCCACAGCAAGGGCCAACACCAGGAAGCCCTTTGCACCAGCCGGAGGTCTGGGGCTCTGGTGGCTCCACAGCAGGGCTCAGGTCCTGAGCTTCCCCTGCGGCCAACCCCTACCCTTGCCCTGCCCTTGCCCTGCATTACTGTGGGGGCATGTTTTTGCCTATGCTTTTACTCTTGTTTTCTGGAGCTATGCAAATAATGGAGTTCTTTTTCAATAAAAGTTACCGTGTTAGTTTAGTCCTAAACAGTCAACTTATCGGCAGGAAGAGCATTGTGAATGTTGCTCACCCTTCACTACTGTGCAGATCCAGAGCGTTCTCCTTCTGGCTGGAATTGGGAACAGTTCCTCCCCTCCCCCTGCTGCCAGGCCCTGGTCATTTCATGTCCCCCAGTGTCCCTATTCTACATTTTACATCAGTTAGGTGAGAGTCCTCTTTGGCCTCCACATCATGGAAGGGAGTTATCAGTCTTTTGTTTTGTGCCATGGAATATCCTACATTGAGCCTATCCATTTTCCATTCACCTGTTGAAATTGTCCAGCTTTTTTCTGTCAGATCAGAATATTTTTCTTTTTGTCTTTTTGAAGTGAGGTTTTCCTATACAGTTTTAGGCTGGCCTTGAACTGACTTTGTAGCCCAGGTTGACCTTGAAATCACAGCATTCTCCAGCGTTACCATCCCAAATTCAGGGATTCTTGTCCTGTGCTTTTGGCTTTTCAACAGTGAATTTTTATTGCAGTGAAATCAGACATACAATATAAATGAAGAATAGAGGAAAGAAGGTAGTCAGATTTTTCCCACCAGGAGCTTTGCCTCCCCCTTCTCCAGTTGCAGGTGATCCATTTTAGATTTCAAGCCTGTGTGTCTTCGCTGCTGGGTGGGGGTTTTGTCAGGCCAATGATCCATCTTCTCACGCACGCTAGGGACCTGGCCCCATCGTGCTGCATCCCTTGGCAGTCTGTGGCCACTACGTCACATTTGTCTCAGCAGCCTCTGGTCTAGACAGCTTATGAATGAGTAAAACTTTTCCTCAATCCTGGGGATTGAACCTAGTACCTGCTCACTGAATTACATCACCAGCCCATTGAATTTTTGTTTGTAATTTTGCCGGGGAGTCTCACTCAGTCTCTAAGCTTTCCATCCTGGCCTTAAACGTGTGGCCCTCCTGCCTCATCCTCCCATTGTACCGGATTACAGAGAGACAGCACCTTCCCCAGCTTCATTAAGCAGTTTTGAAAAATAAACTGAAATTTACCCTTGTGCCTGGGTGTTCACCTGTAGGGCTTGGGATATTTTGGTGTCTCTAGCCAGGCATGTGGACTCTACCAGAGGAGTGGTTCTCCAAGAGGCCAGAAATTGTCCACCCTTGTGCCAGGTGAGTGACCATCATTCCAGGGACACCCAGCCTAGGTGGTGTCCACAGGATCTGCATGCAGTCCTCCCTACACGGGCCCTGGTGTGCAGAGAGCCCTTTCAGCAAGGTGAGCTGGGCAATGAGGCAGCAGAAGCCTGTTCCAGTGAGACTCGTCCTTTCTATCCCCAAGAATCTGCACACAGCTCCATGCCTGAACCTGTGCCTGTGAAAGCCCCCGTGTAAAACATCAGTTTCCACACACAGCCTATAGCTCATGACCTGCCCTGGGCTGTCATAGACTCCCTCCACGAGTGCACGCAAACACCACATCTTTGCCACATACTGCTGGGTGCTCCTTCTGTGCACTGCTACCCACTGTGTTTGCCATAAAGAAAGAATCATCTGGAGGGAGCCAGACCTCAGGCTGGCAATGCCTGGGGACAGGCAGTGTGTATTCTATAGAAGTGACTTTGAGAACAGTCTATGGTTTATGGATTGCACCCTAATGCACCAGACAGGGCCCAATTTCCACTCTGCAAGTTCAATGTACCAACTTCACCAGGAGTGTAATTGTTATGTGCTACAAACATGCACTAATAAGATTTCATAAGTTATAAACAAAATTTTAAAAAGAAAGTGAAGTTCTGACACATGGAATAAAATACAACAGCCAGATGAAGAAAGCTCTGCACAGACCTGAGACCCTGTACCCGACCAACAAGGGTCCTTCAGGCAGATGCAGCCTGATGTACAAAGCAGCGGCTGTCCTGAAGCCAAGACCACGTTCACGGATGACCTGGCCAGTCTTGGTATAACGGGAATGCGCGTTTTCACAGTAGCGCTTTGCTGTACACACAACCCATTGCAGACACATGGAAATTTGCTATGTACTGACTGCCTAAATGTCTAGGAACAGCTCACCCTAGGGGGGAGACAAGTGAAGCCACACTCTCAAAACCTGGCGATGACTGAGTCATGAAACAGAATGTAAACACCAAACTCGGGCAAGTCTTCTGAAGGGGTCCTCAGTCTTCCCCACCGGCCTTTGGACCCCTCCTCATGACCCTGTTGCCTCAGTTCTAGCAGTGTGACTGAAACTGCTGTCTCCTCCCTGGGCCCGGGATGCGGGCTGAGAGGTGGACCTAGAAGTGACCGTTGGAAAACAGACTGAGAGAGAAATTGAGGAAACCATACCCTTTACAATAGCAACCAAGAAATTGAAATACTTAGGAATCAATCTAACAAAGAATGTGAAAGATTTATTCAGTGAAAACTACAAGACTCTGAAAAAGGAGATTGAAGAGGATCTCAATAAATGGAAAAACATACCATGCTCATGGTTAGGAAGAACTAACATTGTAAAAATGGCCATACTACCAAAACTGCTGTACAGATTCAATGCAATTCCC
>PVLD010005448.1:0-111973 GCA_004027595.1 Dinomys branickii | reverse complement strand
TAAAAAGAAAACCCACAAATTGGGAAAAAATCCTAGCTGGCTGTCCTTCAGACAAAGGTCTTCTATCTAGAACATACAAAGAATTAAAAAACATGTATCTGTCCAAATTCAAAGACCCAATCCAGAAATGGGCATCTGAGATGAATACACAATTCTCAGACAAAGAAATACAAATGGCAAACAAATACATGAGAAAATAGATATAAGCAATCAAAGTTGCCCTCTCACTAGGTGTGTATGCTGATGTCCAGGACAGAAGCCCCACCATCCCACAATCCCCTGGACTTTAATCTCCTGTGTTTGTTTTCAGACGATTGTTCTTAGCCAGAGCAAGTTCTCTCACTGTTCGATCTCCTCAGAAGCTCTTCTCTAACTTCAGAACACTCTGCCTCAAGGATCACTGGTGTGATCTTGGAGAGAAAATAAAGGAAAATTGTTATGTAGTTTCCTACATTACCATAAATTTCTCTGTGAGGTATAAGAGCCAAGAAATTTACCCACATGTGAAGAGAAAAAGGGAAACAATTTCAGTCATTACTAAAAATTACATCTATTATTCTATCATCTAAGCAACTGTTGATTCTCAACTACAGGATATTTGGCAGTGTCTCAAGACATTTTTGGTTGCTGCATAGAAGGTATGTTGATGTTATCTAGTGGATAGTGGCCAGAGATGATGATGCTAAATATCTTACAATGCACCAAACAGCCCCTTTCAACAAAGACTTAACCAACCCAAAATGTTAATTCTGCTGAGTTTGAGACGCCTAAATTGTGTTGACCTATGTGGCTCTTTGAAGAAATGAGCGCAGCTTCAGCAGACTGCTATGCCCACCTAGTGGGTGGGGCAAATCTAAATTCCAGTCTGCCACTCAGAAGCCTTTACCGTGCATCCCTAAGTTACCTTGCTACGTAGAATGTACCCAATTAAACTTACTCTATGAAGTTCAGTTACATAGATTTTCCTTTCATTTCCTCCACTCAACCTTCTATAGTTCCCTCTATTCTTTCCTAATCTTCTGCCTTGGACTGTTGTGTTTCTGATTTCAGAACCAGTAACCTTTCCTCTAATTCTCAAACACCTAAACCAGGCCAATTCACTGTTTCTATTTCAAACATGTCCACTTCCACCATTAGTCTACATTTTCCTATCTCCGTGATAGGAAAAGTTTTTCCTTCAAAATCTCCTATAATTTTCTCCGGTGTTTACCTTTTTCTGTCTTATATTACAGTCACTTTGAAGCTACCTGTTCTCTAATGTTAGACAATAAGGGTCCCTTTATGAGCGTGATTCATTTTTGCATTATGGTGATAGAAATAATAACAAATAAATTTATTGAATACTTGCTCTGGACTCAATGGCACGTTAGATACTTTCCGTAGATTATTTCATCAAATATGTTCTTTATAGGCAAAAAAGATTTTTGCATAGTTAGCCATCGTTATAGCACAGGTACTGATCAACTCAAATAAATACAAAGCATAAATAGATCCTCCAAGAATAGACGGCCAGTGATCTGCAGCCCAAATTTTATACAACTTTACTTCTTTTCTGTTAATTCCCATGAAATTTTAAGTCAATGGAAATAGCATAACTTTATAAATATGTAAAATATGTTTCATTTCAGATCTCACCTAACCTCAGTAAAAAATCTGATCTTTTCAGCCAGTTTCTTAATAAGATCTATGTTATGCATCCTGAAGGTATTTATAAATATTTGTAGAATCACCAAAAACATTAAATACCTATAGACATGTATATTTCCTATATTCCAGACACAACATTAGACTATTTATTGTATTACTTCATTGTGTACAAAATGCTACCCAAAAGTCATTATTACTACAATATTGTAGTTGAGGAAAATAGACACATAGAAACTAAGAATGTTAATTATTAATAAATGTGACAGCTACCACAATAGTACTAATACCTTGTGACTACTTTGATGCATGTTGCTTATGAAAACTGTATGGTGTAGCTCATGATAGTAACATTCACTCACAAATGACCAGGAGAATGGTTGGGGATAGTAGTATTAGTAGTTACTCAAAGAAGGTATGAGATTGTGAGTCTAATCCCTGAAAATTGTTGTTTTTTTCATTTTTTATTTGCTTTTTTCTTTGTTATATAGCTAGTTTGCAAGCAGTAATGATTTACATGGTACATTTTTAGTGGTATTTAAAGGGGGTTTATGCATGAAAATAAAATGGGTGATGTAGTCCACACATAAACCAGACTAAGACTCACAACTTTTAACAGAAGATGAAAACTGAGCATGAAAATATCACTCCCAAAATCTTCTAGAATTTTCTATGCTGGATAGAATGATCTCTGTGAACAAATACTGATTAACTTCCACTCTCAGTAATTCCTAAGCACACTGTGAGCACTGGTGTGCTTAGGAATTACCCTGCTATGACGGTATCAACTAACTCCACATAAGACTTATTCCCAACCTATGTGAGGATTAAGGAACACAAAATTTTACAAAATAAAATGAGCACTTACAAAGGCAGACCAATTGAGTAAGTGCACCTGTGGTTAGTTGTTCTAGTTTACTATTTTTTTTTTTGAAGACCACAATAACCCTCTGGGTTTTTTCCATTAAATCTTTTTATGGGTATGAATTATAAAATGGCTGTATATTATATGAAATTTAATCAAGCAGCTACTTTTTGTGTCATTAAGTGGAAGTTCAAACATCTGCTTTGTCATGACCTTTGACCAACTCTGGCTCACTATAGCCAGGTGTATAGTAAGATTAAAGATTTTACCTTAAAAATTAAGAGAAGTACCTGGGAGTATTATAGCTTCCTTCATTGCTGCTAGGGCATTGGGACCTGGTTCTTTTCCCTCTGTAAATTAGACACATCCTCTCCCTTTTCATGAAACAAAAACCCAGTTTTGGTTGTGTGACATATATACATGTTTTGGGGGAAATAGATAGTCCTATGCTTGGCTTTTCTGATCTATACTTTTTAATTTAGTTTGAAAAAAATCATGAATTAATTTTCAACAGTGACTTCTAAATGTGAATCTAGACTTTTCCTTTTGGAGCCAGTCGTGCTGAAGTATTTGGCACTTTTCACAAGAAGAATGAGGCCCTGGGTTTCTGTAGGGCTTTCCTTTATGGAGCTGGCCTACTTTCTTTCTCTTCCTCTGTTTCTGGAGTGCATTGGTTATAATAGCATACTCGAGAGAAACGGAACCAATAAGATACACAAACATACATTGAATATATGTATGCACACATTTATGCATTCATACATGTAACATATATATTCATGTGTAATATCACTTATTTTAGCAAATTGACTCACGTAATTGTGAAGGATGAGCAGTCCCACAGTCTGCTGTTTGCAAGCTAGAAACCCACAAAAGCAGTGGTGTTTTCTCAGTGTGAGTAAAACAGAGCTATGAGCTAGGCTGAAAACATTCAGAGAGAAGAATTTTTCCTTTACTAGGCTTTTTTGCTCTATTCAGCCCCAAAGAGTTAGGATAATTCTCATTCACACTGTGAGGGACAACTTGCTTTATATAGTCAACCAATTGCGATGTCAATGTCACCCACCAATACCCTCACAGACACACCCACAATGTTTAACCAAATATCTGGGCGCTCTATGTGTCAGTGAAAGTGGCACATAAAATAAACCATGACAATTGCATATGTCAAGGCTCTGAAACTTAAAATGTAAGAGCATAAACAGCGTTAATCTAGTGAGAATTTAATCTTAGAGCCAAAGATAGAAACTGCATTTTTCTTACAAAGTGTGGTGGGTTGATAACTGGTGGTCAACTTGTAACACCCAGGTGAACTTAATAAGTCTGGTTCTGGGTACAGGACGCCCACCTAAAGATTGTCACCAGCAGTGTAAGAAGCAGAACTAGAGAAGAAGTGGAAGGCTGTTGTGAGCTGGCAGAAGCTGTTGGAAGCCTGCTGGGAGCCAGTTGGAAGCTGTTAAGAAGCTGTAAGGAGATGTTGGTCCTCTTGAAGGAGCTTGTTATGCTGGCTTTCCTGATGAACTCAGCTGTTCTCATCTTCCAAGGAGTTTGGGACTTTTTGTCACCGGCAATGGTTTCATTTCACTTTATGGGAGCTCTGGTCCTCATTTTGAGCATCTCTTCCTCGCTCCAGAGGGGAAGATGGTATACTGCTCAGTCTTCTGGAGAAGCTTCTTGCATTGGCTTTCCTGATGGGAATTCAGGTGTCCTGATCATTTTAGGATCTTGGGACCTCACTGTTGCTGAGGTACTTTTTGGGGGAGCTCTGATTCTTATTTTTAGTATTGTTTCCTGGCCAGTGTAGAGCCCTCAGACTGCTAGCATGATCCTTCATCCTGCTATCACAGACTTTCTAGCTTCCACCACTAATCTTTGGGCCTCCCCAAAGCAGATCCGTGAAACAGACCTGCGTGAGACATTGTTGTGGGCTCTAGGTCTTCAGATGAACTCATGCAGGGCATTATCATAGGATCCAGGCTCTCAGCTGGATTGTTTGTTCTTTAGTGTGTGGAAAGATTTCCTGCACTCTCTTGTATATGATTATTTGGGTGATTATTATAAATAATCTTATAAAATATATGTCCTATATTATATTGTTCCCCTTGCAAAACTGCAAACTATAACATAAAGTTTCCCTATGTCTTATTCATCCTCATATTCCCAGCACACAGTATGGTTGCTGGCATATAGTAGATATGCAATCAATGTTGAATTAATGGTCCTGTGCTGTGTGAATTTCAGTTGAGTATTCTTTTTATTACATTGTGTTAAGAAAGTAAAACCATCTACATTACCGTCTCTTGTCACTATTGCTTTCAAAACCTAGTACCTATCAAATGAGATGAATTTCAGTATGGAACTATACAGAGAGCAAGCCAAGACATAAGCACCATCTCTAATAATGATTTTTCTTATAGCACTTATTTAGATATGTTCACAACAAGATGGTTTCATATTGCTCCTTCAATAGATGGTAATCTATACTAGACACACCACTTTTAATTTCTGGCTTGCCAATTTACTCATTAGGTTAATAGAAGGTCAACATTACAGAATTTTTTCCTTATGCTTCTCTTTCAGCAGAAATCTTGATCACTAATACTGAATTCAAGGATAAAAGAAACAGTATTTCTACCCATTTGTTTTCTAAACTCTTAACAAGAGATAAAAAAATAAAAATGAATACAGACCTGGCATCAAGGTGCAAGTTCACATTTCTCATGCAGAATTGCTTTGTGAATAATCTCCAAAGAAGAATCAGGGGCGGGGCGTTTCTGCCCAATCCTGGCTGTGAGACTCGGACCTCACTCCAGGGACAAAGGCCCACTGATGCTGAAATCTAAGCAGCAATGCTTTTCATGGTCCGTGTGCCAGCTGGGTGACTCAAACCTTTCTCCAGCGACGGAGGCTGACCTGCGAAGGCACATGGGCAGCGATACCCTTCTCCTCTGAACCAGAGACAAAGGCGGACTAGCCCAGACACCTGGGCAGTGCACCGTTTCCTGCCCACGCCCCAACTGTGCGACTGGGACCTTTAACCAGAGACAAAGGCGGACTTGCACAGACACCTGGGTGGTGGGTGTTTCACTGCCTGCCTCCCGGCTCTCTGACTGGGACCTTTCTCCAGCGACCTGTGACACCACATGAGCAGCACAACCCTTCTCCTCTGGTAAGCTCCACACCTTACAGTTAGGAAGGAAATCCAACTGGGAGGGCCTATCCTTGCTAGTGGTTGAGACCTTCAGAGTGGAATCAGCCTCAGGCTCTGGGGTCCTCGGGGTTGGGAGAAGAGCCCTGCTACCCCCTGACTAGCTACCTGAGGAACCCGAAAGAGAAGCTGCTGCCTAACCACCATAGGCTTCAAGGCTGAGACCTACATTCTTCCCATCCACACACTGGACACTCAGGTACCGAAGCCCAGCACTCTCCCATTATAGCAGCTGTGGTCTGAGCGGAGCACCCCAGCATTTGCCTGGGGTGCCTGGGCCCAGTGGTCCACAGTTTGCTACCACCTTGGGTTTAGTTTAACATCCAGGTAAACTAGGGTCCCTAGAGTCCTTAGTGAGCTGCCTGGGTAATAAGTAGCTCAACACCAGTCATCTGACATTCAAAATGACAAAACAAAGGGGCAAAATGCAATCTTAGAACACAACTCCACCCAGAACAAGTATAGGACACAACGACATAGGAAAACTAGGAAACCACATACCTGAAATTTCTGAAATGATCACATCTGAAGTGAAGAAACAACTCCATCAAGCCATAGAAGAGATTAAATCTGAAATAATCTCTCAGGCAAAAAATGAGATGAAAACAATAATGGAAGAAATGCTTCACACATACAGAGAAGAAACAGACAAGAGACTAGAAGATCAAAGGCAACAAATGGAAATGTTAAATGAGCAATTCAGGAATGAATTAGAACACATGAAACAGCCTCAAAGAGATTTCCAGGAAATGAAAACTGCTACTGAAAGCTTGAAAAACTGCTTGAATGAATCTGAACATAGAATTTCAGATCTTGAAGAGAGTCTGACAGCTAATCACTGTGAAAGGAAGGATCTCTCAAAGTTAACAAGGAACCAGGAGAAAACAATCCAACAGCTGCAAGATGAAGCAAAGAGAAATAATGTGTGAATAATAGGAATCACTGAAACAGCAGAAGGCAACACAAATGACATAAAAAGAATATTTGGAGAAATAATAGCAGAAAATTTCCCAAGAATGGTAAAAGAAACGATGTGCAGGTAAATGAAGCATATAGAACTCCAATGAGCCACAACCCAAATAAAACCACCCCTAGACATATAATAGTCAAGATCCCAGATATGCAGCAAAAGAACACAATATTAAAAGCTTCTAGAGAAAAGAAACAGATCACCTCTAAAGGAAAGCCCATCTGAATCACAGCAGACTTCTCAACAGAAACCATGAAATCAAGAAGCGCTTGGAGTGATATATTACAGATTCTCAGACAAAACAGCTTCCAACCCAGACTGATGTATCCTGCAAAACTATCCTTCAAATTCAATGGAAAAATGAAATTGTTTCCAACACAAAGACCAACTGAAGAACTTCATGAGTGCCAAACCAACATTACAAAAAGTACTGAAAGATATTCTAGACAGAGAAAAAAGTGACCACAATCCAAAGAACAACAATAGAAAGGAACCCTTAAGCGGAACAAGAAATTAAACAGCAAAAGTAGGAAAACAACATCAAATAAACAGCATGACAAGAATAAGCCAACATGTAACAGTTATAACCATCAATGTAAATGGTCTCAATTCACCAGTCAAAAGAAACAGACTTGCAGAGTGGATAAAGAGACAGAATCCCACAATATGCTATATACAGGAAACACATTTTATTCAAAAGGAAATCCATAGACTGAAAGTCAAAGGTTGAAAAACAATCCTCCATGCAACAGGTCCCCAGAAAAAGCAGGGGTAGCTGTTATGTTTGCAGACAACATAAACTTCAAAGACTTTTTTTTTTTTTTGGCGGTACTGGGAATCAAACTCAGGACCCTGCGCTTGCTAGGCAGGCGCTTATTCCACTGAGCTATATCCCCAGCCCAACAACATAAACTTCAAACTGGTAACAATCAAAAGAGACAAAGCAGGCCACTATATACTAGATAGGGGAAAACTGCAAGAGGAAGAGATAACAATCCTAAACATGTGTGCACCAAATACTGGAGCACCAAACTATGTAAGGCAAATCTTAACGGACATAAAAAAAAATAAACAATAACACTATTGTAATAGGGGACCTAAATACCCCTTTGATGCAAAGAGACAGGTCAAATGGACTAAAACTCAGCAAAGATATAACAGACCTGAACCAAATGTGTGAAGAAATGGACTTAGTAGATGTTTACAGAGTGTTCCACCCCACAACACCAGAATACTCATTTTTCTCAGCTGCACAAGGGACTTTCTCTGAAATAGACCACATTCTAGCCCATAGAGCATACCTACTTAAATGCAAAAGGACTGAAATTATCCCATGCATATTATCTGACCACAGTGCAATGTAATTGGAAATTAATGACAAAGGGAATTCCAAACGCTTTATAAATACTTGGAAATTAGACAACAACCTCCTGAATAGCCAATGGGTCACAGAAGAAATTAGAGACGAGACTGGAAAATACCTACAAACAAATGAAAATACAAATACAACTTATAGGAATCTGTGGGATGCAATGAAAGCAGTCCTCAGAGGGAAATTTATAGCGATGAACTCACACATAAAGAAAAGAGAAAGAGAACAAATAAATAGCCTAATGTTGCAACTCAAACTTTTAGAAAAAGAAGAATAAGTCAAGCCCAAAGTTCAAAGAAGGGAGGAGATTACAAAGCTTAGGTCAGAAATTAATGCATTTGAGATGAAGAAACCGCTACAAAAAATAAGTGAATCAAAGAGTTGGTTTTTTGAAAGAATAAACAAAATTGGTAAACCTCTAACCAATCTTATCAAAAAAAAAAAAAAGGAAAGAACTCAAATTCACGCAATAAGGAATGAAAAGGATGAAATCACTACAGATCCTACAGAAATTCAAAAGGTCATTAATACCTACTTTGACAATCTTTACTCCAATAGGATAGAAAACCCAGAAGAAATTGGCAGATTCCTAGAAATGTATGAATTACCAAAGTTGAACCAGGAAGACATAAAAACCCTGAACAACCCTGTATCAGTTAATGAGATTCTAATTGTCATTAAAAACTTACTGACAAAGAAAAGCCCAGGCCCTGATGAATTCACAGCAGAATTTTATAAAACATTCAGGGAAGATTTAATGCCAACACTCCTCAAACTCTTCAATGAAATTGAAAAGGAAACAATTCTCCCTAACTCATTTCTGGAGACAAGTATCATACTAATACCAAAACCAGAGAAGGACCCAACCAAGGAAGAGAACTATAGGCCAATCTCCCTAATAAATATAGATGCAAAGATAATAAAATACTAGCAAATAGAATGCAGTGAATCATAAGGAAAATTATACACCATGACCAGGTTGGATTTATTCCAGGAATGCAGGAATAGTTCAATATTCACAAATCAATTAATGTAATACACCATATCAATAGAGCCTAAGACAAAAACCACATGATTATCTCAATAGATGCACAAAAAGCTTTCGATAAAGTCCAGCATGCATTCATGTTAAAAACTCTAGAAAAAATATGAAGAGAGGGCCTCTACCTCAATTTAATCAAAGCCATCTATGACAAACCAACAGCCAACATCATACTAAATGGACAAAAAGTGAAAGCTTTCACTTTAAAGACAGGAACAAGATAAGGATGTCCACTGTCACCACTACTATTCTACATAGTTCTAGAAGCATTAACCAGAGCAATTAGACAAGAGCGAGAAATAAAAGGAATACGGATAGGAAAGGAAGAAGTAAAACTATCGCTATTTACAGGTGACATGATACTTTACATGGAAGACCCCAACAACTCCACAAGACTCCTTCAATTAATTGACAAATTCAGCAGAGTAGCTGGATACAAAGTCAACACCCAAAAATCAATAGCATTCCTATACACAAACACAAACAGACTGAGAGAGAAATTAAGGAAACCATACCTTTTATAATAGAATCCAAGAAAATGAAATATTTAGGAATCAATCTAACAAAAGAGGTAAAAGATCTATTTAATGAAAACTATAGTACTCTGAAAAAAGAGATCGAAGAGGATTTCAATAAATGGAAAAACATCCCCTGCTCATGGTTAGGAAGAACAACATTGTGAAAATGGCCATACTACCAAAATTGTTGTACAGATTCAATAAAATTCCCATTAAACTACCATCAACATACCTCACAGGTCTGGAGAAAACATGCCTTAAGTTCATCTGGAACCAGAAGAGATCCAGAATAGCAAAAGCAATTCTGGGCCACAAGGTCAAGTCAGGTGGAATCACAACCTCTGACCTGAAATTATACTACAAAGCTACTGTAATAAAATCAACCTGGTACTGGCTCAAAAACAGACCCGAGGATCAATGGAACAGACTGGAAGATATAGCCACAACCACAAAAACACTCAGCCACCTAATATTTGACAAAGGGGCCAAGCTAGCTCACTGGAAGAAAGATAGCCTCTTCAATAAATGGTGCTGGAAAAATTGGTTTGCCACTTGCCAAAGACTGAAAATAGACCCAAGTCTATCACAGTGCACCACACTAAAGTCAAAATGGATCACAGATCTCAATATTAAAACAGAAACACTGAGTCTATTGGAAGGGAAGGTAGGTAAAAATCTTAAAGACATAGGAGCAGGCAGAGAGTTCATGAACAAAAATCAAACTTCAAGGGAAATACTTCAAAGAATCAATAACTGGGACGTCATCTTACTGAAAAGTTTTTGCACATCTAAAGAAATCACCAGCAGAGTAAAAAGAAAACCCACAGATTGGGAAAAAATCCTAACTGGCTGTCCCTCAGACAAAGGCCTTCTATCTACAACATACAAAGAATTAAAAAACATGAACCTGTCCAAATTCAAAGACCCAATCCAGAAATGGGCATCTGAGATGAATACACAATTCTCAGACAAAGAAATACAAATGGCAAATAAATACATGAGAAAATGTTCCACATCCTTAGTCATTCGAGAAATGCAAATAAAAACAACATCGAGATTTCATCTCATTCCAGTAAGATTGGCTAGCATCAAGAAATCGTCCAGTAACAAATGCTGGTGAGGCTGTGGAGAAATAGGATCTCTGCTGCACTGCTGGTGGGAATGCAGACTGGTGAAACCACTGTGGAGATTGGTTTGGAGATTCCTCAGCAAACTAGGTCTAGAGGTCCCACTCAACCCAGCTATCCCTCTTCTGGGTATTTTCCCAAAAGATCTGAAAACAGTATATCACTGTGATATATGTGCACCTGTGTTTATAGCAGCACAATTTGTAATAGCTAAGTCATGGAAACAACCCAAATGTCCATCCACAGAGGACTGGATTAAAAAACTCTGGCAATTTTACGCAATGAAATATTATTCAGCTGTAAAGAAAGACAATCTAGGGGCTTTTGTAGGCAAATGGTCACAATTAGAGACCATACTCATAAGTGAGATAAACCAGATGTGTATGTGCAAACAGCATATAGTATCATTAGTGTAGGAACCTGGAGGTGAGAATATAGATCAGGAGGTATGAAGGGAGACTGCTCAAGGGTAGAGAGCAATCGGGATGAAGGGGAGGACAAGAGGAAGAGGGGGATATCTGTGTAGGGATGTATGTATGTGCGGGATGGCTGACATGGTTGCACTGTTGTCTTATGTCATATTGATGTGGGAAACAATCGGTGATTAGTTGTTTGATCAACCTTGTATGTCTATTTGTATTGTCCTGAGTATACACTTTGAAGCTACCAACGTGTAATACAACAACCATTGTTGATTCCCTGCCACCATATCTGTAATTCGGTTTTTGTACTGTTCTTGTGCTACTGTGTGTATGTTTGTTAGTGTTTTTGTTCTTTTACTTTTAAAATAAATAAAAGAAAAAAATAAAATAAATAAAAATAAAAAAGAAGAATCGGTTTTTCTGTGTTAAGAAATAAACACAAAAGTGATCTTTGAGTGATCACAAAAGTGATCACAAAAGTGATCTTGGCTCCAGATTGGATTTCGCAGCCTGTCAAAACCAAGTGAGTTATCTACAGAAATCCTTTCCCCAAAGCTTTTTTGAGTGCTAAGACCAAGGAAGGCACCCCAAGGAACTGCAGAGATAGAGAGGCAATATAAGTGGCCCAAGCTGGACACGTTAAATCTTCCCAAATGCTGCCTCCAGGACCTCTAAACTAGCTGTTGACTCCTTTACAACCCAACCGGGAAACCATTTGGTTAGTCTAGCTTGCAGAAAGTTATATTATGAACCGCAGAGACCATATTAACAAAATATCTTTACTTGATATAAAAGCCATAAAATTTATAGGTGGAAAATAGTGCAGTCTCTCCATGTTTGCCTATATAAAAGTAGATATGTACTTATACAAAGACTCAAGCTGTACTTCTACAAATTCCTATCCTTCTGGAGTAACATTTTGTTAAACTAGAAAATGGGAGCTCACATATGTGAATATTCGCCCTTCCTTCCAATTTTCAAAAATAACTCACTGAAGAACTATGATTTTCCTAGTTAAATTATTTTTCTTGACCTCCTATGTCTGTGAGGCTTAGAACAGCTAACAAGACAATCAAGTAAAAAAAAATCAGCCAAAAACAAGAAAATAATGGAAAAATTTAAAGACTGTAAAAAACATCAGACTTTCTGATTTAACCATGCTTAGCTAAGCTGTCCTAACTTATATGTGCAATAAGATGTTGATACCTGGGTGTAGCCTTTGTCAAATCCACGGCACAGCTGCAATATGATGATGGCACCAGGGAAGCTGTTGTCAATGGGATACTTCAATTTAATTATTTAATTAAAAATCGTGAAAGTGGAAACAAAGAAATGTTATGTATGACCAGCAAAATTGTAACACTAAACGCAGGAAAATTGATGATAGAATTAATAAATGTTAAGCCTAAACTAATACTGATATGAAAAACTATCTCCAGAAAGGCCTTCTCTCTTATCATTAGATAGATTTTATCAATGCACAGGGATTTACGATTTATATGTAGAGGGTCCCCAAAGTTAAATCTCTAATTATACTTCTGGTTTTCTCTAGGCTTATTTATGGATCTCCTTTATTAGTATCTTCACTTTTCAGACATATGAATTTTAGAATTAGTATGGTCAAAACAGATAACTTGATTTCTCAACCTTTACAATCTTGATTCTTGCTACATTAATCAATTTCAGATATGTCATATTTAGTTGGATGATTGGGCAAAAACTCGGGTGTCAGTGGTAGATGTGATCCCACCATTTTAATGAAATCCATCAATAAATCCTAAGAACTCTATCTGCAAAGAAGATCTCAAAGCTGATGCCAACATACCATCCACTGACACCATTGTAGTCTGCTGCAACAGCATCTCATATGCTTTCAGTGTGCTCTAATAAAAGCCGCTTTTCTACCTACATCCGTGATTACACAAAGTTACACTGATACTTTCCACTGGCAAGCAATGTCCATGAGCCTGTCCACCAGAGACAGTTGTATCAACTACTAAGTAATACGTGGCCATATAGAAACTCATATCCATATTTTGGCCAATAGTATTCAAACTACTGATATAGAATGCAAGAGTGCAGTTCATTTAAAATACATGTAAGGTGGGAAACACAAAGTGGCTTTGATTCCTTCCTTCCCCAGTCATCAGTGATTCTATCTAGTGTTATGTTTTTTTTTCTGCCTGTGGCCTACTCTTCTGAATGTCTCTTGCAGGTCATTTTCCCTTGTCTCCTCATGGTTAAATAAGACCTGTCAAAAGTTGTTGGAGATCAGAATTATCCCACAGTGGAGAAAATAAATTTGGAAGAGTGAATGTGTGTGTGTGTGTGTGTATTCCTTTATTTGGGACAGGTCTGTGTACAGACCCTCTGCTTGCCTTGATGTCGCCTTCAGTTCTGCTTGTATCCCACTAAAGGACTTCACACCATGTACAAGTACACCATCGATTCAACAGTGTTTGTGATACCTGGAATCCCCAGGAAGAGTACTTAAAGATTTAGTGAAAATATTTATTAGCCATGGCTGTTGGTTTTGTCAGGAGCAACTGCTAAAATACCCTGAAAACACTTAAGTGAGTATGGAAAAGGTTTCATATCCACAGTTCTGCAATCTTAGTATGCTTCAGGGTAACCTTACAAGATACAAGTTGCTGGATACTACCCACAATTTTTCATTCAGTAGCTTTGGAGAGGTCTAAAATTTTGTTTCTAAATAAGTTATGTTATGCTGCTGACTCTCAGAAATTTCACTTTTAGACTTCCTGTCTTAGGTTATGTATGGAAAGGGGCTGCAAATGGAATGAATTGTGTTGACTCCTTGGGGTCCCCTACAGAGACTTTCATGTGCATCGCACTCATGTCCCTTCTGTTGTAAGGAAACTCATGGTGAACAGAAACAACTCTAGACTCTGAAAAGAGATAAATTAAGAGGTAAAGAGCCCTGCAAAAGACAGAATTTCTATACCTGGCACTAAAAGTGTCATATCAAATTCACCAGGGAACTTACTTTAGTCACTGTTAGTACTTCTCATTTCTTTTACCAGTGATCTTCAGTAACTGATTTGGGTTGGGTCTGTGAGTCAGTAATTTTCCAATCCCCTAGGCAGTTTTAAGCACATCCATGATTGATAACCACCATCTCCTGGCATAGTATGATGGCCTATTTCTTCCGGACTCTTTCCTTTTGTTGTATTAGAATCTCAAATTAGTTTCATACCTGCCACCCAAAGTGCACAGGGAAGTCTCAACCTAAAGAAGTGATTCTTAAACAGGAGTTTTCTACTTTCCCAGAGGATATTTGGCAATGTATACAAAATATTTGATAATCACATCCCAGAAGTGCTACCACCATCTAGAAAGTAGAGGCCAAGGATAACACAGAATAATGCACAAGAGATTTCTCTACAACAAAGGACTACCCAGTTCAAAACGTCTGTAATACTAAATGGAATAACCCTGGTACAGACAGTGTCCTTCTGTCCCACCTGCAAGTGTTTGTTAACAACATATAAAGCATCATGAAACTTTGATGGGTTCTGATTTATGATAGTGAGAGAGGTAGAAGAGAAGAAACTGAGATTACTCAAGTGAAAGTCTGGTAAATTAAGGCAAACAAAAGATGAAAGATTATTACTTTTCTCATGATTCCAACTACAGACAAAACTGGAACATGCAATATTAATAAATCTTTAAATGTTTCATTTCTTTGTGGTTTCCTCCAGCTTTTCAACATCTTTTCAAAATCTTTTTTTCATGAAACTGTAGTATTTAAAAGGAAGGCAATAGTTATCAAACCTTTACTGTCTTGGGAAATTGGAAAAGCTTGATGCAGTTTTTCGATGTCAAAATAGTTTGCAATCTACTCATGCCACGATGTTTGGGATTAAGATGTCATTTCTTAGTCACTCAGTTAAACTGATGTGTAAGAGCCTGCTTTGAAAACCAGAAGCCTCATTTGGGCTTCACTTTATCGATGTCTATCATTGATTCTTCCATCACTGCTTCTCATCAAGCTGCTCCTGCTAATTATTGCTGACACAAAATCACATTCTATGGTTTTGCTCCAGATTAGATTTTTCCCCAAGTAAATGAAGAAGGAAGTGTGTATGCACAAAACAGTGCACTTTATTACCGTTCTGCTGGCTTTTTAATTACCATTGACACTGGAAGCATTTTGTTTTTCCTATTGCTTTTACATTGATAAAATTAAATTAAATGAGGAAATAAAATCTTGATGTATGATTCACGTACTCCAGGAGCTGATTTTAGGGAGACAATAGGGAAGAGTTGATATCATTGTCACTGAATTAGCCAAAGAAGAAAATGCTTCTTATGCAAACAATATTGAAGGCATTAAACACGAGAAGGTGAGTTCCCTCCACACACACCCTATGCTTTCTACGTGCGTGCTGCCTTTGCAAACACTGTTCTGACCTCAATTACTATTACTAACTTGTACCCTACTATATGGAAAGAGTTCTAAAGTGATTTTATAAATCTAGTTATCAATAGCTCTTCTAGCTATCTATAACCAGAAAACAACTAGCCATTGAATGTGCTACTCTTTTAAGGAACTGGGCAGGGGTGAAGCTTCCATATCGATGCTGATTTGATTTAACAAGAGTTTCCTTGAGTCCTGGAAGCTTCTGCTTCCTCTCCTGCCCGCTCTCACTTTCCCCAAGCTGCTCACTCTGCTCCCCTCTTCTCACCCCCTGCCTTTTCCTTCTGTCCCTGTTTTTATCACTGACCTTGCAATTTGTTTTCTCACTATTATGTGGTGGTGAGGATGAAAATACAAGTTGGAATCATATTTTTACCTGCAGATATAATTATTTACTAGCATATATCCAGGGTCTTAAAATAGTCATATCCTTAGTTACAGAAATCTACTATCACAAGAGAGTGAGTCAAACTGGATTGGGAAACAAAACTCTAGGGTTTGGACTTCGGGCTTTCTGGAAGCCCAGAGACAGCAGGTGCCCGCCACTGCCTTGGTACAAAGAGGAAGGCTGGACCACCCCAGCAGGACTGACAGAAGGAGGAGAGTGGAACTGCTTACCTACAAACTAGGGCGGAAAGGCAGAGACAGAAATGGCAAAAGTATTGATGTGGAGCATATTTTCCATAAGCTGTGGCTTTTAGCACAGAGAGAGGCGCTGCCAAGGAGAGGAGCAGACGTTAAAGCGTTCCTTGGTGTGTGGGGCTTCAGCAGAGCAGGTGTTTCTGACTCCGAGTGTGACATGTTAAACTTTCAGTCCATGAACTTACAAGCAAATTCATGCCTGTAAAAGAAGTAAAGCATAGCTCACAAACATATCTCTATGTTTACGTATTTACAATCTGCCATATGCCTAGAAAAAACCCAAAGAAAATGTATGTCTCTACGGGGCAGAAATCTTTATGAAAAGATACAAACAACATATTTGGAATGGAGTGAAGTCTGTGAAATCAAAAGGCGTGGTGTCTAAAAAGAAAGAAATTTTATCAATTTTCTATCTGTGATATTCAATCCTATATTACAAACAATAGCCATGCTACTTTCCTAATTTAAAGTACACTCACAATTTCCCATGTTCATTTTTTTAACTTTATATATATATTTTTTTATTTTAAAAGTAAAAGCACAAAAACATATTAACAAACAGACACAAGGTAGCATAAGAAATAGTACAATCAAAACTGATTTACAGACAATGTGACATGGACTCAACAATGGTTGTTGCTTTACCTATTGATATCTTCGAAGTGTATATTCATGAACACAAATACAGACATGCGAAATTGGTCAAACAATTAATCATCTCAACAACAGGAAAAAAAAAAATAAAAGAAACTGGAAAGCATTAACAAAGAGGCACAAAGTAGTACAATAACAGTAAGATCAGAGTTGAATTATAGACAAAGCATCAGAAAACCAACAGTAGTTGCTGCTTTGCAAATTGATATCTTCAAAGCGTGTGCTCAGGATAACACACACAGACATACAAGATTGATCGAATAACCTGTCATCAACTATTCCTTAGCATTAAGTGACATAATACAATAGTAGAACCATGTTAGCTCTCCTGCACATATGTATATACATATATACATACATACATTTTTGCCTTTCTTTTCTCCTTTCCCTCGTCCTATCTGTTCCTTGCTTTTGACAGATTTCCTTCATGTCTCCTAATTTATATTCCCATGTTCATTAAAGAAATAGATTTTGCCAATTTTTTTACTGAATAGGAGCTACAGAAATAGAATGAGAAATTGTTTTCATTTCATATAACAAACTTGGAAGTGTAGAATTAATTTTAAATCTCTCATATATTCATAATATCTTTAAAGAGCACCCATGGGTAAATTTTAGTTTCAATGCAAAGCCCTGGTCTGCGAAGCCACTTCAGTTAAATTAGAAGAACATAGTGTTTTAAACTGTAGTCCTTACACAGTCATCATGAGTTTGGAATATTGTGGTCTCAGAAGAACAGTATACTGACGGAAAAAAAGAAATGCAGAATTCTTACTTAACTAGAATTATCTAGATGAGTCTTTATTCCCTCCCTATTTAATCCGGCATCCAAACTGAAGTGCTAGCACCTTTGTCAGCAAGGAGTAACACATTCACAGGAAATTGTTCCTCTCCCAAAATAAAGTGAGAAGACAGGAATAATGTGTAAGTCTGACACTCAAGAGAAAAGTCACAGAATTATTTGCCAAATCTTGAGTAAAATTATTGTATACATTTGATCAACAAACACCACTGATAAGAGTATGAACAGTTAGCATGCATTTTTCTAACCTAAGATTCTAAATCCAAGTTTTAATGTTGGTCTTCCCTTGACTGGGAAGTTTTATTTCATTACACAGTGGCGACATGGCTTAAGGTCCATTTGTTATCCACCGAAAGGACTGTAGTAGACTAGGCTGGAAGCAGGTTTTGATCGTTGTTCTAAGCTCCACTTTTTATTTCAGTAGTCTTACTGGGAAAATATTTCACAGCAGTTTCTTGCATAGTGGTTCCTCTCCTATTAGTAAAATATCAGTTCTGTAATTGTAGATACTTACAGCTGTAACTGAAGACCTAGTTCAAAGTTATTTAAATACTAACAACACATATCGGCTCATTTAATTCAGTGCAAAGCTGGGTGGCTCATGTTTGCCATGAGGCAGTGGCTTCTGTTTCACTTCTCCATGACACTCTTGGCTGGACCACTCTCTCCGTTTGTGCTTTATCCTCTTGGTGACTGATGACAGTGGCAGTTACAGCCCTGAGGCTCATTCCTGTTTCCATAGGCTGAAAGAATGCTTTGTCCAAGGATACGCTCTTCAGATCCTGAAATTTCTTTCAAAAGGCCCCCAGACAACTTCTTTCTCCTAGAATTGAATGGGGTCACCTTTCTAGCTATAAATAAACACTGCTTCTTGTGGCATGCTAAGTAAGTGAGTGGCTAAGTATTGATTTCCTAAACTAACCTCTGTATCAGAAGTGGATGAGATTAGCATTAACATTATATCAAGCCAAGTCCATCCCTGGTGCTCAGGATGGATTCATAGGCTGTATTGGAGAAAGTGTAAGCACAAAAATGGAACTCAGAATTCTAAGAAAAAAGGAGAGAAAAGTGTTGTTCTCAGCAGACAACTGAAAATTCCCTCTTTTCTCCTTATTTTCCTTAACCAAAACAGAAATCTGAGTGTCTTAAAGAACATCCTCTACCACAAAGTAAAGACAGCATTCAAGCTTTTCTAAATTTCTTTGTGCTTCTAAAATGGAATGTGTGATATTAAACAGTAAGGTTTGGCATGATTTTGTTTGTTCTTCCTCCAAAACAGGAAAATATATGTAACATGCAATGTTAAATGTCCCATTCGTTCATTCATAGAAAATAAGTGTGTGTTATACATGTGCATGTGTGTGTGTGTGTGTGTGTATTTACATATGTACAATTTGTCATTGAAGTAAAAAAGAACATTTCAGTAAGGCTAGGCTTAAAAATTGCCTTGGAACACTAAATAGGCAGGCATTAGTATTAACCCATGTTTTACATGAAAGCTATCATTTAGCAGTCCAGGTTTCAGATTCCATGATCAGTCATTAAAAGTGTAAATAGGTCATATTTTCTTCTCGAGGAGATAAATGTCCCTTAACAAATGACAGCTAAGTTACATTCTGCAATTGTATGTGTTCAGGTGGTGAGAAATAAAGGAAGATTATGGTACAACTATGGTGCGATTCTCTTTGTTGTCAGGCAAGGGTCCAAAGGTACCATCACATAATGGCTAAAAATGTGGAAATTTCTTTTCAACATCCATTTCATAGTATCAGAGAGATATAGAGCCTTCTTGGTCTACAAGGTCCTTTTTATCAAGTTCAATACTACAGTTTCTACATCTTTGCCTTTGGGATAACATATTGGACAATTGGGCATTTACACATGACTACGAATGCTTTATTTTAAATTATTCTATTAACATTTAAAAACAATTCTATATAGTTATATATGCAGAGAAAATTCCTTCCAAATATTTTGCAACAAATGAATCAGGAGAAAAAAGGAAATATGAAAGAATTAGTGATGTAACTAGTGTCAGAGAATAGAAAAAGGAATCCTGAGCGTAGGACGACGTGGAAACAATGCTCCGGTTTTCTGCCCACCACTGTGGTCCTGAAAGATTAACTCAGGGCGTTGCACCTGTTAGATTCTCAGCTGTCTATTTCATTGCTCTGCATTTTATGTACGAGAGGAATTCGGGAAATAATTCAAAGAAAGATCCAGGCAGAGCAAATTTATATAAATTCAACTACATTTTTTATTGACTATCATCACACATTTCAAAATATGGCATTAAAGGAAACAAAATGTTTTAGCTACATTAATTAGTAGGAAGTATAAACAGTAGATTGGAGGACTTTTTCAAATGGTACATTAAAGAAAATATAATTGTACATATGTAAACATAAGTATTCCTAACTAGTAATTTAATCATAAAGCAAACACTACTCTAAGCCACAGTATGCTAAACCAGAAAATATATTCTTTGATCAAAGGCAAATTGGTATCCAGTGGATTTCCTAGACCAGTGACAATGAATCTTTTAGAGCTTTCAGTGATACCAACAGCTTCCTATGGCTTCTCTGCCATAAGTTTGCCACCACTGTCCTAGACCATCAGAAAGAAAATGTCGTTTGCTATAATTATGAATCTCAAAACATCAAATATACACCACATATTCAACTAGTTTCATTGGGAATTTAATCTCTGCTTTGCAGCCACAAATGGAAGAAAGTGAATCTTTGTCACTTAAAGATCAACCTCTCTCCTTTTGTCATACTAGGGGATAAAATCTACACTTTGAAAAGCTTACATGGTACGGGGGCATTGGGAAGGAGGTACCCACTTCTGCTCATCTACCCATGCTGTATACACTGAAAGACTCTCGTTCCCATCACATCTTCTGCCCTTGGCTTATATTCTCCTAAAGAGCTCTTACTCTACCCATTTCTTGATTCTTCAGCTTTTGTTGACGTGTCTGTGGCTTTCTTAACTGTGTGAGAACACTGACTGCCTTCCAGACTCAGGGAAAGAATTACATGACTTCCTCAGGCACAGTTAGCCAGGAAGCCATTACAGACAATCCTTTTGTTTGTGAGTAAACTTTTTTATTGTTCACTCAAACAATAGGATATTGTAGTAAGATGCATAAGATATAAAATGTATCATTTTAACCATTTTTAATCTACTACTCAGTGGCATTAAACACATTCACATTGTTATGCAACCATCACCACTCCCTACCTTCATAACTTTTTCACATTTCAAACCTAAACTCTACCTATTAAGTACTCCTTGTTTTGTCCTGTCCTCTAGTCTCTATTAACCCCTCTTCTACTTCCTGGCTGCATTAAAGACACCTCTTAAGCCTCATAAGGTTAGGAGTTACTGTGCATCCTGCCTGCCTGCTACTGTCCCCACTGACATATATTGTGCAAGCTTCTCATCAGTGTTAGCATTTGCCAACACCATATTTACCCTCAAAAATTCCGATTTTGATGATTAAATGACATTGTCATCCCTCTGAAAGTACTCTGGGTTCTCTCTGCCTGGTAGATTCTGCCCAGATGGGGAAAACCACAGTTGCCTGCAGGCAGTCGGTGCTCAAAACTTCTCTGTGGCTACTAAACAAGGCGATGATAATAAGTGTGAGACAAGCATGGCCTTACAAATCCTCTCATAAGAGATGTTTCATTTTACTCTTTTATTCCTTTCTGCTAGACTACAGACTCATTACTTAATCTGAAGGCAAGGTGGCTCAGCGTCTTTATACATTATTATAAGTAGCTTAGGTTCTGTTTCCCAGGCATTTGAAGTTGAATTGTTTGTTTCGTACATATGCCATAAAATGTATTTTTTCATTATCATAAACTGACTTTTTTCTTCCTGCAATACTGTTTCCTATAATAGTTTTCTTATTCTTTGACTTGACTCTGATGAGAATACTGCTTTCTTTTCCTAAGGAAATGGTCTAAGCAGTCTTAGCTCTTCAAATGCTGAAATTGCCATAAGGTAAGGCAAAATATTAAGGATGGTGTAATCTACATATTGAAACATTGCACCAAACATTTAAAAAAGTTGTATTCTTGTGACTGCTTCCTGAAGAGATTAGGCATGTATGTGGCATTTGTTTGTTGTTGGTAGACCTTGGTAGCTGGTCATCATCCACTGTGTTCTCTGTGAGAAGAATGAAATTGCATTAGGGAAAAAGACAGGAGAAAGATGCTGATACAGTCTGCCAGGGTGGGTCCTAGCAAGGGCATTTTCTACACCCCTGAACAGAGACCAACACCAGGGGAAAAGTTTCGGCAGATCCACATTGGAATCCAGCTGCTCACCTTAAGTTGAGGACACCTGAAAAAATAACAATGCTAAATTTAACTGAGGAAGTTGGATCAAGGCAGTTGAGGAAGGGCTGGGGAGGTAACTCAGTGATAGAGTACTTGCCTGGCATGCACAAGGCCCTGAGTTCAATTCCCAGTACCACTACAAAAAGAAAGTTGAGGAAACAAAAAATAGGGTAAGGTAGAGCCGAAAGAATTGAATAGGCTACAAATGCATTTGAGTGATGGAACTATGTGAAGAATGCGAAGGAAGGAGGTACAGAATGCTGGTGACAAAAATTCTACCCTTTATGTTCTTAAGGTGGAAACTGAAAAACTCTCAGTAAAACTACTGAGGTTATAGCCATTTCCAGGGGCAGTTTGTACACAAGTGCAAAAGAGTTTGCAGAAACTAATTGTAAGTGTGTGGTGACCTGGTCATGTTTCCGATCCACGGCGCCTCTAATGTGAGCCCCAGTCTGACCTTTCACTGCACCCCCAGCCCGAGAGTTCCACACAACTTGGAAATAATTGCTGTAAAGCAGTCATTCCTGTAAGTAGCTTTCCTTTTTCCTCTTGTTTTCATTTCCAATGAATGTTTCAATTTTAATCTGAGACTCCATCACCTTACTAAGTGTTTGGCTTATGACACCCATGCTCATGCTCTCCGTTATGTTAAAAATGCAGACTCTCCCAGAAATGCAAATGAGCCCATTAAATTCACATTTCGTTAATATTCCATTCCAGAAACTCAAAGGGCAGAAGGGTGCCTCTCACACTGGAAATTGCCACGCTCTCTGCATGAAGGCACTCACAGAAAATCATCAGAGACATTAAAAATAAGTTGAGCTTTCAATAAAAGAAAAAAGATCCCAAACCTTACCCCTGTTCAAGGGTTCTGTGTGACATCCAGATTTGTGCGAGCGTGCTTTTCTATTTTGCTACAGTCTAAAATGCAGACTCACTGCCATGCAGTTTATGCAAACCTGATTTTGAAAAAGCTTTCCCTATTCTACCATGAGGTATTTGAGACGGTGTTTTCTCCAACCATTTCACCTGTCCTCTGATACAAGTGGACCATGGTTAGTTAAGTTAAACTCTGGTGAGTCTATGTTCTATCTGGTGCCCCTTTTCTGGAAAGCGCTCAGCGCAGAGTAGGCAAAGTAAATGTTAACCCATAATATGAGCCGCACTTGTCTCTGATTCCTTCCTTCCCGTGTGAAGTGCTGACCTGACCTCCTCAGACATGCTGCCTGCCGAAATCGTGGTCATGGTCACATTCAGCATGTGGGAGAGACACTTTTGCAGGGGAAGACAAATTTATTTCAAAGGTGCCATCTTCTACCGGTAAGAATACAAATGATGAAAAGGAGATTGAGAAAAATAAAATTAAACTGAATATATGCAATAGAAGTCCTTTGACATTTCAGCTAAATTGAAGAAAACACAACTGTCAAAATTCCTTACATTTTTAAGTGTGAAAAGTTTTCTTTGCTGGCTCACAATTGTCTTATTAATATTCTCTCGTTCTATTTAAAATTATTGGAACAAAAAATGCACTGGGAATGGCTAGATAATTAGAGCTTTGTAGAAACATATTAATGACACATCACTAAAAGTGAGATTCTTATAACATAAAATGCAAGTTATTAGACACTATAAAATCCTGAGAGATGTAGAAAAATTGTTTGCAAGGACACTAAAGATTACTTGGAAATGACAGAAGAGAAAAGATTGGAAGAAATTATGGAAATAATTCTGTGACTACTTTCTTCCAAGGAACCACACTTGATAAAAGTAACATTCCTCTGTCCTATAAAGTCTGCTCTTAATTGCACACACAAAATTTCAGGTAAAAGAATAGACTAGCTTGGCTTTTCTCTTTGTGTTTAAGGCAGGCCATGTGCATGATACCCTCTACTTTTTCCACATGTTTTAGTATAGCCAGTGTGATAAGTCCTTCCTGACTCTGGCCCAGAAATCCTCCTCTCTGCACATGCTTTTAATATTGAAAAAAATGTCAAAATTTGAAGTATAAGTCACTCATCATTCCACTGTTTGGAGACATTAAGTAACACTTTGACTACAGAACTGTTATGGAGAATTGGCCTTAGTATAACACCAGCCTATGCAATTGAGCAAGACCTTGTCTCAAAATAAAACATTGAAAAGGGCTGATGATTGCTCAACATACTAAAACTTTTCTAAACTAAAATTTTTAGTTTAGAAATTCCATTTGAGCTAGCTATTAATCAAACACATCATATTACCAGAATACAAGAATACCCATGTTTATAGCAGCACAATTCAAAATAGTAAATCTTAGAAGCATCTTATATATCCATCAACAGATGAGTAGATAAAGAAAATATAGTATTTACACACAGTGGAGTACTACTTTGTCAGAAAGGAGAACAAACTTGGGTCTTTTGTAACAAAATGGATGCACCCTGAGACCATACAGTTAACTGAAATAAATCAGACTCACAAGCTTAAATATGGCAGGATATCTTTTACATGAGAAGCCCAAAATATAAATAAAGAGCAAGACAAAAGATATATAACAGGAAGGATGGAGATAGAGATTTCTGAAACTGGAAGAAGATCAAGAGATAGAAGGAGGGGGAGGAGGAGAGAGAGGGCAGGGGAAAGAAAGGAAATTTAAAAGGAATTAAAATGTACATGTATGAACTCCCCATGAGGAATATTTCAGCCTTTGCATTATTGACTGCAAACATGTACTAATAAAAAAATGAAAAAATATTTTAATCTATGTTTTTAATTTTATGTTAAGGAGAATAAAGGAAAAGAACAAAAACAAAATAACAACAATATAGACTAAGACGTGGCAGCCTAGCTGAACCCTGCTTGTCTTTTTTAAAAGGTTGGGGATGTAGCTCAGTGGTAGACCGCTTGCCTCACATGTGAAGGGCCCTGAGTTGAATTGCTAGTACCACCCAAACACATACAGTGCTATCCAGAAGGAAAAACAGTGCAGGAAAGGGGAAATGGGAAATGTAAGCATGTGGACCATGAGTGTACTATGCATTTTCAGTTGGAGTTATGGGCAAATTCCCATGAGGGAATGCCTTAGGAAATCACCCAGGGAAACCAAGCCGAGGGAGTGAAACAGAGTCCCAGGTAAAGACAATGTGCCTAGTGCATGCACATTTTAAGTGGACCAACCTCACTAAGGAGTTGGTAAAATCAGATAAAACCCTGGGAAATTCTTGTATTTATCCAGGAATGAGACAGTAGAGGCTTTGGCTATTGTGAGAGCAACAGAGGTGGTAAGAAGCAGCACAGTCTTTTCAGGCTATTGCAACAAAAATACTGCAAACAAGGCGGAGTCCAAACAACAGAAGTTCGTTTCTCAGTCCTCAATGCTTGGAAGTTTGCTATTACCACACTGACAGATGGTGGCCTGATGAGGGACTACTTGCTAGACAGCCACGTTTGGCTGTAACCCCAAATCCTGGAAGGAGCACACGTCTGTCTTATACCTCATGTATAATGGCATTAATGTTGTTCATGAGGACCCACCTTCATGACCTTATTATCTCCCAAAGGCCTCTGTCCCAAAAGTATCACCAGGAGGGCTGAGGATTTCAATATAACAAGTTCTGGAGGACACAAATGTTCAGGATATAGCACTGATGTCTCCTGGATACCTGGAGAAAGAGGTGGTCGGGTAGATGTGGAATATAAACGAAGGAGGCTGATCTTCAAGGCTTAAGGCCTAGGAAAATAGAGGAATGAAATCACCTCTAAGCTAATGGGAGACTAGGAGCAGATACCAGGAAATGATTTGTGCATGTCAGGTTTGAGATGCTGTCTATGTATGTAAACATTGAAGTCATTGTTTCAGACTGCATCAGTAAGTGGACCTGGCTCAGGCCTGAAGAATGAAGACTTCAGAAAAATAATGAAAAAGACAAACTGTACACTGAGGAAACATGAGCAAGACAAAAGTTGGTTCTCTCTCCCTTTTCCCTCTCCTTCTCCCTCTCTCTCTCTCCTCTCCCTCCTTCTGTCTCTCTTGCTCTCTCTTTCTCCCTATCCCCATCTCTTCCCCCCTCCCTCCTTCTTCTCTCTCTCCCTCTCTCTCTCTGTAATCACTGTAGGAAGCATAATAATTGATATTGGGGAGAAATGTGAGGCATGTATGAGCCTAGCAGTTCTCCTAGTAGTACTCAGAGATCTCTTCCTCTTCACCGAAACTTGATTTTCTTCCTTGTAGGTTTCCTTAGGATCTGTTTCTGAACCACCCTGCTGTGATTTTTCCCAACAGCATCACCAGGCACAAAACACAGTGACTTGTACCTTAGAAGCCCCTGTGAGCCTGGAGGTATTTTGAAATTTTCCAGAAGGAGGCAATAGACTAGACAGGCTAGAGCACCCTGTACCCTCACAGATTGGAAGTTGTACCATCCATAATTTTGTCTTTGAATTTCTACAAAGCTTTTGAGAGAATGCCAGCTTGTCAAATACTTATTATCATCATCTAACTCATTAATTTTTTCTATGATATTATGTATAGTTGAATATATTCTACAATATAGGTCATTTGAATTTCCACTTTCAAATAATTCACTTTATAATATGTCCATAATTGTTCTTTTTTCCCATATATTATAAAATTTTCACTAAGACCCTAAAATAGCTATGAAAAAACCTTGCTATCATTCATGGATGTTAACTGAAAACCTAGTTATAGTGTTAGTTCCCAGAAGTTCTGAAAACAAATGATTTTTGCAGCACCTGGTGATATCTGTATATTGTAATTAAAGGTGAATGATTGGTCATCTTGAGCCCCAGATTCCTGTCACAGAGGATGCTGAATGTCTGGCACAAGACGATAATGTAATACACTATACTAAACTTGGTGCAGTATATTACATTTGAAAAATTCTCAAACACATACAAAAGCAGACAGAATAATATGTCTTAGATCTCAATAGTCATAACTCCTGGGGCCAAATTTCTGCTCAGTCACTTCCTAGCTGGTTGACTCTAAGCAAATTATTTAGTGTTTCTGAATTTTAACGTCTTCACTATGAACTGGTTTTAAATACTACAAACCTCATAGAAAACCTATGAGGATTAAATGAGATGAATCGTGAATGGTGGTTGGCCAGATATTCAGCATGCAGTTAATAAGTATTAACTATTGATATCATTAAAAGGGACTTTAACCTGAGATTAACTGTAATATGCCTGCTTATTTATTAGTTTTCTAGTTTCAGCCTGTGTAAAATTACATTTTGTTATCAACAATGGGGAAAACTAATTTGATTGACCTAATAATCAAAGTACTAGATGAATGATCCTATTTATCTGATTTAGTTAGTTTTGATTCAAAAACCGATTTCAGCTACAGTTGCTTATTATTAAATAAGTGTTCTCAATGTAGCATAAAAGCTATACCTCTGCATTTCAATCTGAGATTTATTTTCTTTATTGTTATAACCTTCAAAAATTCATTATTACCCTGTAAATAAATAACTTTGGGGTTTTCTTTGGGAAGAATACTGTGACAAACGAAATCATCAGGAAGAAGAATGAACAATTAACAAAGAGTAAAACTACTTATGATTGTGTATTGGATTCTATCTACTGCCTCTAGCACACAGCTCAGCAAGGTAGCGTATAATCTGTGAAATTCAGTCACAAATACAAATGCAATATAAATTTCATCCCATAGTAACTGTGTTGTTTCTTGGTTCACCTTCTGCCTCTTGAACCATTCCACCTTGATTCCATTAATAGCGTCTTATGTCCTCAATGATCTAATATTATTTTCATAGCCTTGGGTCCTTGATTGTCTTTTATTTTTCTCTATCCAGCCAAGCTAGGAGATGCCATTAATGTCATAGTTTTAAATAAAATCCACACATTTATGCTTCATCAATTAAAGTCCACAGCACGTTACCTGTCGATTTGCTATATGTCCCTACCTAGCCATGTCCACCCTTCTGTTCATAGTCAATTCTATGGGCTGGGGATATAGCTCAGTGGAATAAGCGCCTGCCTAGCAAGTACAGGGTCCTGAGTTCGATCCCCAGTACCGCCAAAAAAAAAAAAAGAATAGTCAATTCTACATCCTACACACTCCTACTCATACGTATTTTGTCAATTCACTATAAATACTGACAATCCTAGGTATTCAAGTACTTGTGATTTTCAAAACTGTTAGAAAAATTTGTCACACATACACAAAACCATAAAGTATGACAAGCTTTCATGTGCCTATGGCTCTAATTCTATAATTACCAACATTTTTTTTGTTTTGTTTTGGTTTGGTTTTTTTTTTTTTTTGCGGTACTGGGGATCGAACTCAGGACCCTGCACTTGCTAGGCAAGCGCTTATTCCACTGAGCTATATCCCCAGCCCAATTACCAACATTTTAATACTTATTTTATTACATTTTAATTTTAAAATTTATCCTCATTGCCATAGTAATTTTAAACAAATCCTTAGAACTCTAGAATCTTTAATTTTTTTTCTAATTTTTTACAAGTGTGTATGGACGTATTAATCAAATTTTCCTAGTTGAAACTATTTAATGATTCTCTTTAACATTATATAAGCCATCTTGTCTTTCTGAAAAACACAATCCAACATAATTCATACGGGTTTTCATAATGGAATTCTCTCTAGATGTACTGTATGTATTCTCCTCCTACAATTGCTTGCCCAGTCTGCACTACTTCCCAAAATACTTGCTACTTAGCATGTCTTCCTTAGCACATGAACCTTTTCACAAAAACTTCATTTACTTGAAACTTTCTACTCTTGCTACTGTATGCTCCACCTTTCAGCTAGAAATTCTCATTGTTTAATCTGTTCCTTTATTACAACACAGCACACCCTAATATATGATAGCAAGACATCAGTCAAAAGTCCAAAAGGATTAAAACAAGAATAGATACCACTACAGACACTGTTCAAATGAGTGAAATGCAAAGCACTGACACCCAGTGCTGACAAATATGTGCAATAACAGCAACTCAGATTCACTGAGAGTGGAAAATGAAAACTCTTACTGCCGCTTTGGAAGATAGTTTGCCTGTTTCTTACCAGACTGAACATATTCTTATGATATAATCAAGATTCATTCTTCTTGCTATTTAACCAAGTGAGTTGAAAACCTCTGCACATAAATGTAGCTGTATATGGACATCTACCACGCCTTTATTTATAATTATTTTGCACAATTTATAAACAGAAAGGATGTCTGCAATACTTGATGGATAAGGAAGCTGCTGCACATCTGGAGAATGAAATATTATGCAGCAATAACGAAAAATGTGCCATCAAAATGCAAAAGAATCAAAGAAAAGTTAAACAAACATTATTAAGTGAAAGGAGCCAATTTGGGAAGTCACATATCACATCATTTTATTCTGATAAACTACAAAAATATGGAGCCAGTGGTGACCATGAGGGCAGGATGAATAGGAAGAGAATAGTGTATTCTAATCATAAAATCGAACCCTAATGTGAACTACAGATTTGGGTGATAATGTTGGCTGACTGACTGTAAAAAGTTTACCACTGTGATATAAGATGTGGATTGCAGGGGAGCCTATCCAGGTGTGGTTTGCAAGTGTATAGGAAACAACCATGCTTTCCATTCCATATTGTTCTGAACCTAAAATTGCTCTGAAAATATAGTCTACATGTTTTTCTAAAGGCAAAAGTTTACAACATAACCATATTAGAACACATAGAATATAGTTCATGATTATTTCATAATGTTCACATCAAAATATATGGACAGAAAATTGATGAAAATATGTTAAAAAATTGAAGCGCTAACCGTTCCTTTCAGTAAGCCACCAGACATCAGTAGTACATTTATCCCAGTTATCCATGTATGCATGTATGTGTATGTGTATGTGTATATATATGTATATGTATATATATATATATATATATATATATATATAACCTTAGTACTTTCTTTCTTCTTCTTCTTTCCCTCCTCCCAGTTGTTTTTTCCTTTGCACAATTTCTTTCCCTTTCATATTATCTATTGTACATTTTGGATTTTATTTACTCTTTCATGTCCTTACACTAGGGAGACAATATGATGTTTGTACATGCAGGTCCAATTTATTTCATTTGTAAGTGTGATCTCTAATTGCATCCATTTACCTATAAAAGCCTTGAGTTCATCTTCTTTTATAGCTGAATTCGTTGAAGATAACAATATGTACTATAACAACCACTGTTAATCCTTATCATTTGGTTTGAAATCCTGTATCATTTGTAATGTCCTTGTTTTGTTTTATTTCTACTTTGCTATTGTTCTTCTTTTCTTACTATTCTTTTTAAAATAAAAAAAACTCCAATGGGATTTCTAAAATCAAAATACTTGGACTCCAGATGGTGTCCCTAGACAATGGACATTCAGAGGCTAAAAATCACATCATTGTAATAACTTCGGGTCTCTAGGCCTCACATAGTACCTAGTACATGAATTATTCTTAGTGAATATTAGACAATTATAGAATCACAGCTGAGACAAATTCTTTAACTTAACAAAATTCCTGTGAAAATAGTTTTGCAAATAGAAATACCATTCATTTATAAGTTATTTAGTTTAATTCTTGATGTTATCATGTTATACTTACATAATCATATGTGAAAGTTCCAAATTGCATAGAAAAATTTCAAGATTAAAGGATCAAGTTTCCACACTGACACTTTTTGTTGATCTTTTAATTCATTAACTTATTCCTTGGAAATACATTTGTCAGCATGTAGATTATAGAGAGATTTAAAATTATATATATATATATATATATATATATATATAGTATGTGTGTGTGTGTGTGTGTATATATATATATATATATATATATATATATATATATATAAAGTTAAATGCCTAAACCTTCCCAATTTTCTTGTAAGAGAGGGAATGGATGATTTTTTGTATGTGAAGAAACAGTCTCTGTTAGTGTAATTACTTGTCCAGAGACATTGATATCAGTGGTAAGATAACATTCAAGCAATTCTCTTCATTCTCCTCTGCCCTTCTGTTTGCTAAGCAACGCAGTCTCACACTTACAGCTAGCAAACTGAAATGCACAGTAATTAAGTGATTCATTCCAGGTCAGAGCAGAAAACCATGAGACTGGCATGTGAACTCGAGGGGTCTGACGTGAGTGCTTCTCTGTAGGCATCAACTCTTCTCTACATCAATCTACTTCCATCTTAACTGTGGTGTGATCTCCAAATGGAAAAGAAGCGAGGGGCCTCTTTATTAGAAAGATATCTAAAATCCATTAGCAGTCTCTGCCAAAAGCTTCTAAAAGCTATATTTTTCCACTGTCATTTATCTTTTCCAATGTAAATGAATACTGGTAGAAAAAAGTATTTCAAAATAGACATAGACACCACATCCCTACCCAAAGGTAAGCAGCAGAGAAAAACAATAAGAAGTGAAGGATGGCCATTCCCTTTCCTTCATTTTAATAACCAATAAATATCAGTAAGTTAACTTCAGTTAGAGATATTGTCTAGTGTTCATTGGCACAGTTTTATCCCTCTTGAGAGTTAGGAATCCTGGACCTGGATAAAAAGAATTAAATTGCATAGTGAACTGAAGCTACTAAGGAATGATTGTCACTTACTCCCAAGAACAGGATCCTTACTAACACTGGAGAGTAAACAATGTTTCCTTGGACCTTGGAAATATTGGTCTTAGGATTGCTTTTTGCTAGAATTATTATATTCAAACTTAATAAAAATAAGCATGACATTCATTCCTACATCTGGGCTTCAATGTAATCCTACCTCAACCTGCCTACCTCTCTCCTCTTCTTTATACTTTATCCTATCTCTTTATACTTTCAGTCATTATCCCAAACCCCTTCCATTCTCACTGAGCTCTGTAATCAACACTTGTTTCACATGCTGACAGAAAAAGAAAAGAAAATCAAAACAAAACAAACAAAACTAAAACCAAAACATTTTGCATCCTTTTCTAACCATCCGGTATGTTCTCTACTGCTTTCTGAGTACTACTTTCCACCCTCAAACTCGCAGTGTCCTTACCAGCTCTCTTCTACACTCAGGGGAAAAGCTCTTCCTCATATACTACAAGGTAACCTCTGTGTAACCCTAGTTTCTTCCCTTCTTTCCTTTGTGCTAACTTTTGCCTCCAGACCCTATTCCTCTGAAGTCTTCTCACTGGCTGTTTCCTTTGAGCCTAAAGATATGTCCAAGATTCTCTCCATCCACAGGAGCTTGTCTTCACATTTAAACACTCTTTCCTATACACTAGAGTACACTGCTTCCTGATTCCCTTCCTCAAAGATGACTCACTGCATGGGGATCTGGGTTTTTCACCATCATTCTTCTGAATTTATTCTTTTCAAACTCATCAATCACCTAACAAATCAAGTAAGTACTTATCTTTTGGGGTCCCTTAGGTGCAAATAACACTGTTAATCACACCTTCTTGAAACACTCTGGTGTTAGATTTCTTTGATACAGCTCTCTGGCATTTCTTCTCCCAGCCAGAGGACAGGCTTGCCATTTCTTCAATCTTTGGAAAATAGTAACCACTCTACCCTTACAGTTTTAAAAATACTGTATACTGTTATTCTCCAAGCCTGTTTTCCACATGTCAAACTTATACTCTCAACGTTTTGTTGAACATTTCTAATTAGATATTCTCTAACTCACCATGTCTAAAATTAAACTTACCTCTTTCCCACAAGGATTCACCTCCACCTGAATTTTCTTTTGGGTTTGTCAATGAAACACACCAGCTAAGAACCTGCGGGTTTTTAATGTGTCTCACTCCATGTTCTCTTGCAACCTCAGCAGAGCCCTCCTGGTAGTTCTTCCTATATAGTCACTGAATCCTTCTCTCCCTTTCAGCTCACACTTCCCTGTGTCAACCACATGTCAGTTCTGTGTACGTAATTGCAGTGATCACTTACCTAGTTTTTCCAAGTCCCCTCAGATCTCCACACACCTGTAAAGGTGAGAAATCTTTTTGAAAAGCAGAATTCACCATGTAACTTCCTTGTTTATAGCCTCCCAGTTCTTTATAATGCCAACAGAAAAAAAGACTCTTAACATGACATATAAAGTCATATAAAACAGTGCATGATCTGGTTCTTGCCTGGTTTCTGTACCATCGTCTATCATTTCTTTCAATCCACTTGATGCTGAAGTAACAACAAACTTGTAGCTACTGCTCCCTATGCTGTTTGTCCTTCCAAGTCTTTCTTTGCTCTGATATTCCCTGTATCTGGAAGGTGTCCTTTGTGTGACTAAGTTTCCACTGAGACACACTCCTTCCATAAATCTTCACCGGTCTCCCCGTCCTGAACCAGGAACAACTTCTGTTGACCTTCCCATGTCATTTCTAGCCAGGACCTAATTCTGTAGCTGAGAAGTTTCTCATGAGCTATCTCCACTCCCTGCACACCTGCCCCATCTACCAAAGTCTCTCTGGTAAAGGAATGCCTTGAAATACTACTTGTAAGTTGTAGTTATAAGGTAAGGAGCTACATGTATTTGTGCACGGTTTTACTCATGTACACGGGGAAAGTGCCTACACTTCACTCACTGTACCTACAAAGAAGATAGCAGTAACATCAACTATACTTAATATAGTTGGAATGTATGTTAAGAAATGGTATTTTTCAACAGTTAAATTATGTGTTGCATTCAGCTTTCCCGTGGTTGACAACTAAATTAACGTTTCAGTATAACTACTAGTATTTGAGTGGTTCCCAAACAAAGAAATACTGTAGGCCCAAGACAATAGACACGTCTGCTTCCACTATTATACGTTGTAGGCATCTATTGAAAGACCTCCCTGCTCCATCTGTATGCACAACCGCTATGTGTCCATCAAAAATATGTGGCAATGAGATAAAATTCATCTTTCAATATAGTGGCTTGGCATATAAGAAAGCATAGGTAACATTTGTGGGATAGGATAGGTGCTCATCGGGTACTAATGTTCCAAATTAGTAATAAGTGAGTCCTTTCTCCCTAGCTCTCCGAGGATGAGTGAATAAGACATAAAACATTTCACACCACTACACTTGGAAGTCCAGGAAAGAACAAGCAAAATTCACTAAGAAAATCTGTGTCTTCAACTCTTCACTGCTTAAAAATAACCTTTAGTTGGGAACACTCTCTATCCAAAGGGGAATGGAAGTTTAGTGTAAAATTTTGCACCTGGTGCTAGAGGAAAAGCCAAACTTTGCAGGATTTAAATCATGCAAAGATGCTGCCGTCAAGCAACTACAGCTCCAAGAAATCAAAGTACAATCCTGTGTCAGTTGTACAGGGGGATAACTAATGCAACAGCTGTCTCTTCCTCTGGACAGTTCATATGAAGACAGAATGTTTGCATTTTCTTATTTTAAATATTGATTTCTACGCACCTTACTAATAAAGCAAACCAGATTCATTTGCTTTGGCAATGTTTTCCTTGTTGTAAATATATCCACTTCAATAAATTATATGGCTTTTGATTAGCTCCTCCAGGCAGCACACAATGAAACTGTTTGACTAGCTTGCCAGTCTCTCCCACTCTCTGCCCATTAAATACATGACATTAGGGGGGGAAGCAAGCGGCATCAGCCCTTGTAGCGTCCTCTGTTTGGGACATTCAGAATGACTGTACCATGTGTGCAAGTGCTCCTTCCTCTGTGGCCGAAACAGAAAGGACATTTCTCAGAGACGTTTCTAGTTACATAAATTAACAGATGCGCTGTTGAAAGTGAATAAAATGTTTTAAGATTATGAGTGACAAAATAGGAGTCGTTTTCCCTGTGAGTAACTCATATTACGAACACACCGAAGGATAAGAAAAGAGAGCCACAACAGCTCGAAACTTTACAAAAAGTTGAAAAGTGTAAATCATCTGTAATTATACTTGCAAGCTGTGGGGTTTTGCTTTCTGGTTAATGAATGCAGGTTCTTCTTGCTTTTTTCTGAAAGTAGAATCTCTTTCCATGGGTATAAAGCAGTAAATGAATGATCTACTCCTGGTGAAAACTTGGTAAACCCAGAAAGCCTGCCCCGAGCGAGGGGACAGAAATTGAACATGTAATCAAAAGCAGATCAAGAGTCTTTTCCCAGGCTTTACCTCACAGGAACTTTGTGGGAGTGTTTCTTAGTCATCAGGGGTTACAAAGGTATATCCCCAGTGATATTGGCTGCCATGTTTCCTCCTCATAGAGAGCCTAGAAAACCCCTGATTAGAGGTCAGCAACATCAAGAGGCTGACCCTGAGTTCTAATATCTTCTAGGTCTTTGTTCCCTATCCCTAACTGTAGCCCTACAATCCTTCCTATTTGTGTTAGCTAGTTTTACCTGAGTTCCCATAACTTCCACCAAAGGATCACTAACTAACTCATTATCTCTGAAGTAATTTCATTATGGGTGCATCATATAGAAGTGCTTTTTCTTCTTAAAGGAGTCATTCTGGATGATAAACAGTGGAGAGAAGGGCTTTGGGGAGAGACAGGCTTGAGTGCAAGCTGTAACTTCCCTTTACAAGCTGTGAGACATTGACAGGTGACTTAAATTCCCTGAGCCTCGATGTCTTTTTCCATAAAATAATAATAGTAGTGACCTTGTAAAGTTTCTCTGAGGTTTGAATAATATTCGTGTTCACAGCCCTCAAAAACTTGATAATACCTACTAGTATGTTTTCCATTTTAGAGGTGAAGACATGGAGACCCAGAGAGATCCAGTAATTTATTAAGATGACTAAAACTTAAAGGGCATAACAGTACTGAGTACCCAGCCTTAGCTGCCTCTAAAATCCTTCATTTTTAAGATTACCAGCTAGCACAAAGGATAGGAGGAGAAAAGAGGAAGAAGAGGAGATGAATAAATTTCCTTTCTGTTCTCACCAAAATACCACATCTAGGTCACATCTTTAGACTTAACCACATCTGATTGACAACAGTTAAGAAGAAAGGGTCTCATCCTGCAAAGTCCCTTTCACTTGAGTAAATGCTAAGCAAGATGAGTAGACTAGAAAGACTAAAGCTGTAGCCAGAACCTCAATAAAGCCCAGGCCAAATAATATACATGCTGCTCTTCTAGTGTCCCATATTTCACTCTTAACATGAACACACTGGTGTCTATGCACATCCGTCTCTGCAGTACACACGAAGCCTCTTCTTTACTTTCACATCTAGATGTGAGAATCTGGATAGTGTTCCAGAGAAGACTACAGGCACTGAAGCCTTCCAGAGAAGAGTCTGAATATAGATGTGTGACCACTGTAGCAGATCTCAACATGGTCTCCGAGGCCTCTCCCTTCTTTGGGTGAAATTATCATATAAGATGTCAAATAGCTTCCAAAGATCATTTAAACAGTTAAATCCTATTTAAATTGTTAAACTCAACAGGACCTATGACCCCAGCCCTTGTCCTTATCTTCTTTTCAGTTTCTTAACTGTATTTAGTGCTGTACAACACAGACACTCAAAAACCAGCTGGTGGGGAAACTCTCATAAGTAGTTCAATAACTATACCAGCCTCCCAAGTGAAATAATGATCTGTTGATGAAGACTGTGTGGCTGCTGGTCACTCTTTTACTCCCAGTACGTGATTAGTAATTTGTCAAACTGTTGTCGTATTCCTTAATTAATTCCCTACCAGAAAATGAATGGACATTAGAAGTTACTACCTTGTGAAATATTATAATGCAGGGGTTTTAACATCTGGATTCCATATAAATCGTAGGATCAGAGCACATAGGTGATGTAGTTTAGAACTAATATGTCTCCTGAAAGTCTCAGGTACTCAGAGGTGGGACTCTCAGAAGGTGACTGAGTCATGGGAGTGCTATATTCACCACTGGTCCGCTGATGAGTTCACAAGGGAATGTCCTAGGAGGAGGAGGGCCCAGCTGAAGAAGGGATCATTGCTGGCAGACCTTTGGAGGGGATGTATCTGTCTCCGATTCTTTCTGCTCTGTTTTCTGCGGCTACCACTTGAGGAGTCTTCCTCCACCAAATCCTTCCACTATTGTGTTTCTGTCTTGGAGCCAGCTGACCATGAGCTGAACCCTCAGAAACCATGAGTCTAATAAACCTCTTCTCCATTAAACTGCAGGCATCAGGAATTTCCATCCCAGTGATAGGAAAGCTGACTAATACAATGGGTTTGGCTTTTAATATAGCAAATGAAGGTTTTAAGACATATAGCATATTAATGACTTAATTGCCATTGTGAGTCATTTTCCAGATGAGATCATCCTCACACAACAGAGTCCGGCTTTGCATTGGCAGAGCTCCATGTACAGCTGTCTAAGTGAGGAAAGGTAGCTGTGGATGTCACTCAATCCGACAGTCCCAAATGGTCTTACCTTATTGTGTTTTTCACAGACACGAAAATTGATTAAAATTGCTTCTCTCACTGATGGCTCTCAGCAGTATATTTCTCCACTTTTGATAAATTCAACCTTTCACTAACTCCCACTATCCCAGTAACATGAGCTGGAATTGTCAAAGTGAACATGGAAAGATATTAAGGAAGCAAACATGAAACAAACAAGAAACACATGTCACTGAGTATAGAAGAGGATTTGTCCTTGTTTCTCACAATTGTAGCCAAAGCTCCAAAGCTGAGGGCAATAACAGATGCTGCTACATTTTAAAGAAAGATTCCAAGGAGCTCCTATATACCGCCATCCCTTCAGCAGTTTCTCAGAGGCGAGCAAACCCATCATTACACCTTCATTTGCCATTTAGATAAATCTTTAAAAGACCAGCTACACCTCTCTTTCCTAATTTGCTGCAGAGTGGCTGTGTCTCATCTTCATACCCCAACAAGTGAAAGTAAAGACTTCAAGAAAAGTATCATTGGTTTTGGAGGTTATTGTACAAACAGGCTGGCTCCTCAATCCCATGACAGGTGTTCCCTCGACTGTGCCAACACTAGGCTCACTCTGGTGTCTTCTCCAGATCAGCACAAGAGAAGTGGCCACATTCCCACCAGATGAGTTTGAGAGTGTATTTAAACCAAGAAACAGATTACAGTTTTTGCACAGAAAGTTCTGAATGAGGACAATGCCTAGGTCCTTACACATTGACAGGACAGAGGGAGGGGTTGCAGGGGGACCAGATTTCTACATGTAGTAAAGATACATACATCTCCTGGAGACGTGTGAGCCATTTTAGAGGTATCTCTCTTCAGAAAGAACCCAGCTAAGTGAACTTGGTGAGAGGCTGTGGTAACTTCACAGAGTGACTCACAAGAGTCGTCACCCAAGGGAGAAGACTGTACAAAGGATCATGTAGTACACCAAATGCCCCAGGCAGTGGCCCCGGAGAACACACATCTAGGTCCACAGAAGATCTACAGACTTTGTGTCCACTTCACAGAAGACACAAAGAAAGTAGAAAGTTCTAACCACATCAGCTTATGAAAACATGTCAGCACTTTTCTCCTGGTTGCTCCTCCCATTTCTGAGAATCTGGAATACATAAAAAATAAATTAAAAAGAGTGAAGAATATTGCAATCCAGATGGGGGGTGCATGCTTATAATCACAGCACTCCAGAAGGCTGAGACAGAGGAGAGCAAATTCAAGCCCAGCCTGGAAAACTTAGGAACTTAGAATGTGTCTCAAAATGAAAGTTAAAAATGGCTGGGGATTTAGCTCAGAGCAAGGCCGCTGGGTTCACTTAACAGTACCTGCAAAAATAAGCGAGAGTAGTGCATATCTTCCTCTCCATGGAAGGTTCCCAATTAAAAGGTCAGGCTTGTAAGGGGAGACGTTTTCAAGGTGGACTAGGAACTGAAGTTTTAATTAAGACTGGAATGGCATTTTATGTCTTTAAAAGTGATCATCATTACCAAAATGAGACTGACCATCCTTATACTTGAATATGACTGAAAGCCTTCATATCAGTATGGATCCCAAGTTTTCAAAGTGAGAGAACAGGGAATTTAAAAATATGTTTAATAGTTGAAAGATTAAATAAGATGAGATCCACTTATACTGCTTATATGCCATCTGTTTCAACTGTATTAGTTACATCGTTAGGCATATAAACAAGCAAATGTCACAGGACCTTCCTGATATACTCTGTTTAAGCAAAAGATACAATCTATTGAGAATACTCTTTAACTATTCTGCATTGGAGCTAGCATTAAAAACAGCCAGACGAATTAATAAAGTTGACTTGGATCCAAAAATATTGAGCTTAAACTCATTTTAATAATAAAATTTTAAGTTTTGAGAGCTTTTTTTGTCTACTCTCAATTTGCTTTCTTTTTCTATTTCTCCTCACTCATCTTGAATGCTGACCCTTAGGACTTATTTTAACGGTAGTAGATTTTCTTTTCATTTCACAAAAGAGCACATTTTCACATCTGTCTACCGTTGTGGTCATCATCTTGTTCTTATCTGTTCTGTGCTTCCAACTCCTGGATACTCAGGGCAAATGTTTCTCTTGGGTTGCAAGACAAAATTAATTATACTCTGGTTTATATCTCCCACTATACTCTCTTTGAACTGCTGGTAGATACAGCATTTACCTTACTGTAACACTGACAGTTACAGAAAGAAAGTCTCCCCAGCCAGCCCATCAGGAGTGACTTCTGTCTCATTTATCTGTGTGCCCCTGATTCACAAAGCATGATTTCTGCTCCCATAGAAAGCAAGCACTGCACATTTATTAAACTCAGAAATGAATAAATGACTATAGAAAAAATTACTAGGTTCACAAATCCCATGTTCTCTTTAAAATTAAAGACACCTAAGTGCCACCAGTTTCATTATCATAATACTGATGGGGAAAAGACGTGGCTTACTTTTCAAACACGTATAGTGAGGTCCACTGGCTGAGAATAAAGCAGATTGTAGAGTGCTTATAGATGTGAAGCCATTGGTTAATCTCCAGCACTTAAAAAGCTATAGAATTAAATTTTATATTTCAATGTCAATTCTTATATTATGTGGGAAATACATTCTTCACAAATATCACTGGTGAAAAATACATGAATGATGAATTGAAGAAAAAACACAGCACAATTTTGAAGTATAGGATCAACGTTCTCATCTAAATCCAAATTACACACGGGCTTCTAGAGAGGGTCCATCTCATTCCTTGTAACTGTGTCCTGCACCAAGATTGTACGCTCTGAGGCCTGGCCATCTGCCCTGCCCTTTGGAGCAACAGGAAATCATGAGAGAGAGAGTCATGGGTTAGAAGAATTTGCGGGGGTGGCATCCTTAGAAGGATCCAGGGACAGCAGCAGTTGCCATAGTGCTATGATCTGGCATTTCCAATGAGCACAGAGCTGAAATTTGCCTGCCAGGCCAGAAAGTGGAGGCGGTGACAAAATAGAAGCAAAAAATTTGGAAAGCACTAAACCAGATTTGAAGAGTCAGGTCAGGCTTTTTCTAATACTGCAAGTAAATTCTCCTCCTGACATGTGATCTAAATCTAATAACTTTCAAAAGCCAAGTTTTAGAGTGTCATCCTCACAATGACTTGTCCCTAGGCATATGCTTGAACAACTGGATTGCTTGACTTTTCTATTCCCCAACTCCTCTTGCAGGCCGTTTTCAGTTTTCCTTCGCTAATGAGATGCACATCTTGTTCAATTTAAACTGAAAAGATGGAAAGGCAGTGAGACAGCATCTGAGAACTTCTCACTGAGGAAATTGTATTAAATTCTTAATCTGCTGGCCGAACAAAGCCCCAAGACCCTGTTTTTTCTCTACATGCATTTTGGTAAAGGGAAAGTGACTGCTGCTGTATTGCCTCCCTGCTGACACCTTCGCGTGACAATAGACACACATTTCCTGCATAGCAATTGTTGGTTTTGGTCCTAAGAAACCCGGCATGGAGCTAGTTTGGAGATTTAATAACCCATCATTTCATATACCTCAAGCATGGGATTTGAGCTGTCTCTGCTGAGGTAAAATGAAGTCTGTGCTTTCTCCTTGGGATTTTGGAATTAATTAATCCCTTTTATGCTCTATTCATGATTGGCCCAGTCTCAATTTCACAGGGAGCCCCATCTCCCACTAGCCAGATGCCACAGGAAAGAATTATCACTTACACATTTGTGTACTACGCATTGTCTCTGTATCACCATGAATTCTGTCTGTCCAAACAATGAAGGTTTAAATAATCACGGTGTGGGTGAGAACCAGCAATGAGGTAACTTCATGTAAAGGGAAGGAAAGAAAAGTAGAGTGATAAAGGCTGTCGCACAGGAAAGAGAGCTCAGAAAAAAAAAATAAAGGAGAAGGATGGAGGAGTTAATTTAGTGAATGAGAGAATTTTTCTCTCTTACTCTTTTTGACACAGAGGGACAGGAGGACCATTGGGACAGGGGTAATGCGGTAGCAGGCCGCTGACTGCTGTTCAGTTATTTGACAGAGGCATGAATGCTGCAGCCCCTTGCCTGACACGACTTTAGTTATTCACGTTAGAAGATGATAAAGTGGGCCCCGAAGGGCACATTTTTGTAATTAGTCCTTTCAGACTTGAACTTAGTGTTGTTTCTCTGATCAACATGAAGTGAATATTTCCATAAATATACACTGATAGCAAGTAAAATAAAGAGTAAAACAATCTTCCCAGTCAAATAAGCTTGTAACTCTTTGGGACTCGCGAGCTCATCTTTCAGTTCAGAGACTTAGATTGAATGTAGTGATTTCCCTCTGAATCTGGAAGATAAAGACAACATCAAAAGTGAAGGGGCTTCTGTTAAATATAATTAGTTTCTATAAAACCCGGGAGTCGAGTTAATGTGTATATTGTACGCTTGGGCACCATCTCCAAAAAGTGCAATTATATTTATCTCTATCTGTGTTCCCAAAATTTTTGTAGTTCTGGCCATAAAATTTGAGCAAAAGTGAAAAGTCTCAACTTCCCAGCTCCACCCATCCTTCCAGATTTATCCACGGGTGGCCTCCCTGCCCCATCATCCTTTGGGTCCCTCAGTTGTAACACTGGCAATCACTTCCAGTTAAAACACCTAATCTTTCATTTATCAATGTCTTTTGCATATGTTGATTTCTCTGCTTTGAACTGCAGCTTTCCACTCCTCCATCTGGGAAATTCCTACAATTTCTGGAACCTTCCTTTTTTGCTTTAGGCAGTTAATATCACCATCTCGCTTGGACTAACAGGGTTTTGTTTTTATCTTATTTGGTACATGCATATGCATTTTCCATTTTCGTCCCAGACGAGTTACCTTAAGAGTTGGGCCAAGATAAAAAAAAAAAAAAAGAGTTGGGCCAAGATAAAAGAGAAGTTCCTGTGGAACAAACTTCTGGATCTCAGCCTTCCTCTGCATCACCTTTGCACAGAGATTAACACCTAGGGTAAAACCCAGTAAGGCTTAACTGTTCAGAATATTGAACAATTCACTGTACATCTCTGAGCCTCAATTTAAATGTCCCTAAATTATGAGACTGTTTCAGGAAATAACGTGTAAATGCATCTTTACTAAGCAGTGCTAGGTGAATGTGACAACAGAAAAGCAGAAAGCTAACCCATATTATTACTTGTCAAATGTGTCGTTGTTTTAACATTTTACTTGTTTAAAACAAACCCCTGGCTGATTTTCTCACTGGCGTTTCTCTGGAGGGAGCCTAAGTTTTGGAGCACCCTTCTCTTCATTACTCCCGTCCTCCGCCTTGAGGCATGTAACACTGATGTCTATAAATTGAGCTTATAAAGTTTCTGTTTTCCTCTGAATGTTCCTGAAACACACAAAGCTACAGTATAACCCCCTTAAGTGTCAGTTCAGAGTGCACAGCCTCAATTGGTCATGGAGATTTTCTTAGAACCTAGCTAATAATTATTCCCAGAAAACCCCACAATTTTTCATAAAGGGCAAATATCCTCTGCAATTATTTTTGGCAGGAGGTTTGCAAGTAGCCAATCAGAGAGCGGTATTCAATTCTTCTTGCCGCTGATTGGCTGCTGCCATGGACCCCATCTGAGCAGATGCACCAGCATTCCCGCAGTGTAACAAGTTGCTACACCTCATGTGGCCATCTGGAGAATCCTTCATTTTGTTCTTCCTAAAGCCCTCAGATCCCTAAGATGCCACCAAAACATCCTGCTTCTTCTACGGCTAATAAAGTATTTTATTAAATTAAATTACATAACTGTGGGAGACATAGCATACTTAGGGTTTAAACTATAAAAACAGGCATTAATACACATTTTTCTGACTGTATGTGAAATTCGAGGGTTTTTCACAGTTCGCAGGTGCTCTAGCAATGTAAACGCTGTGAAATTCAGGGTTCCACTGTGCTGGTTATCTCTCTTTGAGAAGATTTTGGTGTTTTCAGTAATATCTCAGTCTCCTGAAATTGAACAGTAAACAACCTACAGAGTTTAACTTTTCCTTCTCTTCCAATGCTGAGAAATAACTCCTAGAATTTAATGCAAACGGCCATTGGAGGCAGTGAGAAAGAGAAGGGGCAGTGCAGAGGGCATGAGACCCAGCTCAGAGCATCCACCAGAAAGAGATCCCTTCTCTGCTGTGCCTGCCCCAGCTGCCATGTAAAAGCCTCAAATTTTATTATATAAATAAGCCTGTTGTCAGGGAGCTTAATACCTACCGGCTGTGGGAAGATAGAGGGGCTTGTTCTAAACATTGCACCAGTACAGTATCTCTGTCCAAAGACCTTTCAATGTTTCCAGATAAAGATGAAAGTTGTGCTTTAGTCAAGATATCCTCCTTTAGAGTCCTTAGACGGATTTGGGAAGATTCATCTACCATGTCCTCTTCAGTGTGGATATCATAAGGTCTTTATTTTTAATAATTTTTAAGGGGAATAAAAAATTAAGCAACATTAGAAATGATACAGAATTTCACTAAACAAGATGATAGGAATTCAATAATGGTTGTTATACGGCATATTATTTCCTTCAAATTAGTTGTTCATATCACCAGATAAAAGCATGCAAAACTGGTTTAAACAATTAAAAAGAAAAATATATAAAAGCCTTGGGCTGGGGATATAGCTCAGTGGAATAAGCGCTTGCCTAGCAAGCGCAGGGTCCTGAGTTCAATCCCCAGAACAGCAAAAAATAAATAAATAAATAAATAAATAAATGTGTACTTTTGAAAAATATATAAAAAGCCTTAACTGTTCCTTTCAATAAACCAATAGAAATCAGCAATACAATTATCCCAGCTATCCTTGTGTTCACATATATATTTTTCCCTTTCTTCTTTTCTCCTTTCCCTTGTCCCAGTTGTTCCTTCCTTTTGAGCAGTTTCCCTTTCACAATATCTGTTGTATCTTTCAGATTTTATTTACTCTTTCAGGTTCTTACACCAGGGAGACAATGTGATGTCTCCACATGCGGGTCTGATGTATTTCACTTATGAGTATGGTCTCTAGTTATATCCATTTACCTCTACAAGCCTCAAGTTTATCTTTTTTTAAGCTGAGTAATACTCCATTGTATAAAAATACCACATCTTTTTATCCATTCCTCAGGTGATGGGCATTTGGGTTATTTCCAAGATTTAGCTATGACTAATTGCACTGCTATTTTGCTATTCTAAGATGGTTCTGTTAGGGCTTTCAATTTTGTCCTTACTGGCACAGAAAAAAAGGCCTAGTTGGTATCAGCGACAAATGTACTATTCAGTTTTCAAAGAAAAGACACATTAAAAAGTCTGCTTTCATTTTAATCTGCCCTGCTGTCAGTTTGCCTATGTGCACACCCTTCACAGGACTGCCAGGAAGTAGTATTTTCCCATGAGGGTGCATCCTCACAGGTGCTCTGATGGAATTCTTCCAATGGTATCAAATCAATATCTGCAATTATTCTTTCTCCCATCTTAACCAGTCTGGCATGTTTTTACCTTTAAGCCAGTCAAAAGACAATTTCAGCTGATTCAGAAATGAAAAACAAAATGAAACAATACCTAAGCGGAAAACAGGGATTGTACAACAAGTACAAAAGATGCTAAGCAGCATCAGCTGGTTACTTCACATGGTCAACTGCTGCTTTTCATGCCTAGCAAGAAAGAAATTTGGAAACTCAATGAAGATTTATTGACCTTTACTACCTGTGGCTGAATTACTTCATTTAGTTTTAAGTGCATAAGATCTTTGCTGTTTCTAAATTCTTTAGTTCACAACAATAGACTAATTTTTGGCTAAGAAAATCTACCTGTGGTAGTCAGCTCTAAGAAAAAGCAAAGCAATCTAATTTACTGGCAATATTAGACATTCAGGGCTTCTCAGCTTAAGTAAATATGAGGATTAGGTGTTTGTCTAGTGACCCGCAGCATTGTGTCGTCTTTTAAAATGATGGCATGAAAAGGACAAAGAAAAGAGTAAAGAAGACACTTTGGCATTCCAACTGGCTTTCTCTTTTTCATTTTCACGTCAGCAAAAGGAAAGGCTTTACAAGATCTAGTGCTATGATTGAAAATACCCCTGTTTTCCCTATATGTGCTTTTATTTTCACAGTGCAATCGTCCCCTCATACCATGACCTAAGAACAGCTATAATGACCCAATCTCAGGTACATAAATGCCAGTAGAAAAGTATGAGGGCTGTGAAAAATCAAGAGCAACACTTCTATAAAACACACAGAGCAGAGGCATGTCCAAAGATAATACATTTCTGGCATCTTGGTCTTTACACATTTTTGTTTGGGAAGGCTACTTTTTGTTTGGTTTGGTAGTGAATTTACTTTCAGAAAGCAATGTTTGGAGGAAGCCCCTGTTAAGAATAACTAAACTGTGCACATCTTTGAGCCTCAGGAGAGTCAACTTTTCTGTTAAATTTATAGGTTGGCTGCCAAGGGGTTGAAAGGAAGATCTAGAAGTTGTTAAAATCAAAAAAGAAAGCGCTGAGATATTACCGGGCATTTTATTAATAATTAAGCTGCAGCTGACTTCCAGGAAGTAGAGCATGAAGTGAGTACAGAGTTGCCCTATTTTCACACACAACAGAACAGTAAGTCCAGTGCCACAATAATCTTTCTTTTCTACACAGAGTTTTTTATACACATATTCACTTTGGTAGGACCTTTGTCATACTTTGCTGTATCAAAAAGCTTATCCGTAGTTTTGCAAAGGATTAGTTCAGCGCCCACCCACATCATTGTCAGGTTGTCTGTCAAACAGTGAGTAAATTTGGAAGATGAGTGAAACATGATAGTTTCTTTTAATTTGACTGAAGAAAGTCATGCTCTAGTTTTCTTAAATGCTGAGACTGAACTGTTAAAGGCATCCCTAGCAAGTAAGAAATCTTTCTTGGATATCTGTATTCAAAAGGCAAAAGCAACTAGGATGGAGGAAAAGGGGAAAGTCAGGAAGGAAAAAGGAAAAAAAAAAGGCCATTAGTTATACTACTAGTGTCTCTTCATTGACTGAAAAGGCAGGTTGTTAGTATTGATTGGAGAATTTTTAATGGTCTTAATTTGTACTCTGAGTAACTATTTTAAAGATAACAATATGCTATGTGTTAACTATTGGTATGCTCCTATTGTTTCGTTATGAAATTTTGTTTTACTTTTTTTTCTACACCAAAAAGAAATCTTAACAAATCCTAAAGTATGGTACAACCACGCTTCACTTTAGATGCTCCAGGAATTCTAAAGAACCAATAGCAGCACTGACAAATCTGTGTGTCCTGGCCCAGCTGTTCTGTGTGTGTTTTCATGGTTTCTTTTAGTGTTTTGTGTCTTCTGACACTTATTTTCTGGATTTTCCCATGAGATTCCTAGTCTCAGAAATCATTTTTAAAGATTCTTATTCATTCAAATAATCATTATTTACTTGTAAATAGAAAAGGAAAAACTACAGAACAAAAAAGACTGCATTATCTTTGTCATCTAAGTGGGGCCAGCAAATAGCAGACAATGTCATGGTGAAGGCAGGATCTAAGGAACTCAGACATTTCTTGTTTTCTATTTTTTATCAGACTTTTCACCTCAATGCTAAGCTTTTACATAGCTCAATTAATTACCCCTAAAAAAACCTGTGCCACTATTGCTTATGGAAAGAAAGGAAGGGGCAAGATAGCAAGGAGAACTGCAGGGCAGTGACAGCAGCCAAAACAGCGTGAGGGAAGGCCAGAAGGAAGGGCTAAAAGGAGGCCCTCGTTCTGGGCCAGCAGCCCTGCCCTGGCGTCAGGTCCACTCTGATTTGCACAAAGGCACAGGGTGGGCAAGCAGGCAACCTGGCAGCAAGGACAGGAGTCCGGGCAGTCAGAAGAGGTAATAAGCCGGCAGCATTACACTGATAGTGACCAGACTAAACACTTTACAAAAAGCATTGAGAGAGAAGCCAGACTTTCTGCAGTACATTTAATATGTAACCCGAAGGATTTTTAAGAATAGTATTAAATTAGAAGATAGATCATTTTGGAGGATACATGGGCCACACGTGATGAGGCACTGCTGCTGGAACGAACTCAGAAGACAGCCTGCAGTTTGACTCTGTCATTGTTATGAGCGTACGATTGCCCTCGCGTCAGGCACTGACTGCAATTCAAAAGTCACAGAAGAAGCTCAGACCCACCCTTTCTAAACAATGTTCTCTGTTCCTTATTGAGAGCGGATTTTTCACTGCTATCATCAATAAAATTCCATGAAGTCAAAATACCTATAAGTGGCACTGTTTGAAATAACATGAATTTTGAAATTCATGGTAGTATTTGAGAACAGGTTATAGGAGAAAAAATATTGTAATCCAGACTGGATAATGTATCTAGAAGTTTGCCTTGATTTAGTGTAATTGTCTCATGAGTGTTGCATGTTTTTTTTGCCCATTTGTCTGCATGTTAATCTGTACACATGATAATTACTTGTATAAAGATTTGTAAGATAAATAAATGAATCTGATCTTGGCAAACTAAAAAGGGGATGGAAGGAAGGAGAAAAAATTGTATGTATATGTAGCAATCAACTACAAGGCAAGTAATCATTATATGCTGGAAATATATACTAATAAAAATTTTAAAAATTATATGGATGCAATGTGTTAGTAACATTCTAGCTCATAATGGATTCATAAGTATTTATTTACTTCATATCTCATATAAGTGTTGTATTAATTTACATGTACCAAACATACTTTAAAAAAAATTAATGAATCCCCTACCTTCCCATTTCTGATGTTAATATGAAGTGAGAATTTAAAGACACTTACAATGCAATCTGAAAGCAGGGCTGTGCCTTTTTAAGATTTCTTCATGTTTCTACTCACATGTCTATGATTGTCTTGCCCAGTTTATCTGTAGTGCTCAGTTTTATTCATTTCTTCAAGTTCTACTGAGTTTCATTTCATTTACAGCTCTTTATTTTGATTCCCGTTTCATCAAATAATTATTTTTAAAATTAATTTTAACTGATACATAAAAATCACAGAAAATTATATGTATTCAAGGACTAGCATAATGTTTTGATATCATGTAATGTTTAAAATAGATTAAACATATCTCTTCAAATATTTTTCATTTCTTCATTGTAAAAACCCTTTCTTCTTGCTTTTTGAAATGTATAGTACATTGTCACTGTGTGTGGGCTCCCTGCTGTGCAAAGCACACCAGAATTCCTTGCCCCTGTCCACTGTCACTTAGCTCCCACTGACTGCTGTCAAGCACAGAGTTCACCTACGGGTAGGAGAACCTGGCTTACCAGGAACTCTGCCTGTATTAGCCACAAGTGCTCAGCGTGGCACGTGCCACTGGGTGTCAGAGAGGGAACAGGAAGCATTTGTTAGACTAAACTTATTTAAGAGAAGATGATCAAGGAGCACGTACAGTGTCTGTATACAACATATTATAAATGATATTAGACGAAATTCTGACAAAAACCACCAATTATTTCAATTCATAGACCTGATACAAATACAGTTCTATCTAAAAGAACAACCTCTCTTCGTATCTCTGTTTCTTTATTTTCTCCCAGTTCTGCTGCGTTTTCTCCTTTGTTCCACACTGTTCACGGCTTACATGAGTCTCCATTGATGTGTAACTTTTGTGTTTAAGAACTCTAAGTCTCATCTTGCTATTCATTTGCACAAATTATGCTTCATACTTGTTAAAGAAGTTTGCTTTTCCAACAATTCTGGAGTTTTGGCCAGCTAATAGTTCTACTTGGAATTAAAGATTTTCTCTCTCTCTGTCTCTCCCTCCCTCCCTCCCTCCCTCTCTCTTTCTCTCTATGTCTCTCTGTGTCTCTCTTCCTCTCTATCTCTGTCTCTCACACAGTAAATCTCTATTTTGAACACCTGACCCTTTTTCCATGCGGTTTAGTATTTTCTAGTTATAATAAAAGGGATAATTTTTTTTCACATCGTAGCAGGGACCCAAGTTGATAGACCTGCCCTTTCTTCAGACAGAAATATGTATGTGTAAAATTACACTTCCTGTAGTCCAACACCAAATGTTGCCTGTGGTCCAAAACCAAAGCAGATTGGAGATGACAGTTTTAAAATCACTTGGGATATACCATTACTACAGCAAGAGAAATAATTCTAATTTTAGATTTCTCCATTTATTTGTCATTTTTCAGGTCTTTATCTTAATACACTTTTCTACTTACTTTATTTTTCCATTTAATCATCCATTCTGTTCCTGTCCTTCATCACTATTTGGGAGCAAAAGTGTCCTTTCCCATTTTATTTATAAGGAAGGAAAATGTTTTCCCTTTGACTTTTTTTAAATATAAAGCTCTGGAAGAAAATTTTCAGTTTTCTCATTTAGTTGCTCTTGCTGTACTTTATAATTTGCCATGCATACAAAATCTTCATGCAATTGTTTGCTAAAGGGAACTGTCCCTTCGAGCAAAGAAATTTGCAACATTCAAGATATCTATTCGGTTGCCATCAGCATACATTTACTATGTTCATTCACCTCTGTTTATATTTCTAGTGAGAATGTAATGTTCCCTTATTATATTGGTCTAGTAACTAATGACCACTATAAGAAAACTTGGAAACATAAATAAACAAACTAAAATAAATATTTTTTAAAATGCAGATCTGTTTTGTACAGTTCCCCACTTGGGGATTGTCTGAAAGCTGCTTCCTCACAAATTGATTTAGTTTTTGAATTTTTTCCAGGAATGTTGCAAAACTGATGGGAATCCCTCTGAATGCGACATCGGCAGAATACACATATTAGCAGTGTGTTAGATGTGACAGGTGTGGGTCACTGAGAAGTAGGCTTCAATAGTTAAGCTAGTGAGTACGGATTCTTCCAAGAAGTGTTCTTGAGATCACCAGCTTGGAAGAGCAGAATGGAAAATTGACTCTGCGCCGAGAAATGAGCTGAGGCAATCATAAGAAAAGCCTCAGCTGAAACTTCAAGGATGTGTAAAATTGTCAGTAGCCCATCAGAGGAAGAAGCACTGAAGCAACGGGACCAGACCTTTAGACAATTGTCTCATCCAGTTCCTGCAAAGGGGCACGTCCTGGAGGGACATGACCTGTTCAGTCAAAGAAAGCCCAAAGAGCCGATGGCTGGAGAGCTGGAGAGGAAGGTAGAGGAGAACAGAGAGTGGTGGGCTGACTAGAGGCTCTAGCTCAGTGATTGGAGGAGTTTTTAGAAACCAGGTATCCAAACTGCAACACGAAACTCACTTATTTATTGCGAAGTGCCAACACTCCAACCAAACCTGAACACTGAGGTTTTAGTTTAGAAAAAAACAGTTGTCATCCAATGCTAGATATATAACTATGAGGAGTGAAAAGCGGTGATTTTCTATATCATCATAATTTTTACATTTATTAATTGGCATTCTTCAGTAAAGAGAAGCACTCATTTCTCTATAATTTTATGAATTGATTCATCTTTATGGACTCATAAATTATGTCAACTTAATGTGATATAATCTCATAATATATTTATCTTATTGCTTCAATTATTCCATGTGAATGGTGTCATCATAAAACTGGCTTTGTGCCATTTTTTTAAACAGGAATCCTATCCTTTTTTAAGCATTTTATTACTTCTGATACAAGATATTTTTGGCTCATTTTATGTTTCCCTTTCTAGAATGATTTCCTTTTAGTGGGGAATGATGTGAAATTTGGAAACAACTCTGGTTCTTTCCATGGATGTATTTCTATTGGCTAATATGCAAATAAATTTCAAAGATGAGCATTTGTTATTTGATAATTTTGATCAACACTTTTATTTTTTATATGGTGGAGTAAAAGGAAATTGTACTTAAATTATTTCCAGATGTAATGAGAGAATCTGCACAAAATTTTAAGACAGTATATAGCAGGTAATAAGCACTCAATAAGTCATTGTCCTTTTTATGGATATTCCCAATGCTTGGTGTTAATAGTTGTTTAATCAATGCTATCTTTCCTTGTTGAATATAATTATCTTGTATCTCAAAGTAAAATATTGTGGCAAGATCAAAATTCTTGGGGACTTTATCCATTCGACTCAACTATTTCCCATTTAAGAAGCTTTCTTAGAAGGCTCAATTAATAATACTCTCATTTTATGGGATATATGTCACCTCTCCTGTAGTCATCTCTCCTAAACAGGAAGCAAGGAAAGAATGATTTTAATAAGTATATTGTAGCCACTCATAAAACTAGGGTTCTACTGTAAAAATGAAAATTATGTGTTAATTATATAATATGCTTATGTATTACATAGTAAACATTTGGTGGAGAACTGGAAATTTATTTCACAATAGTAAAAACACTAGGGCTACCATGAATGTGTGAAAAAGGATATCTAAATCAATCCTGGTAGTGTAATATTAATAGACTTTAATTCCCTCCAAAAATGCTCCCCAAAACTTCCTACCTTATCTAATCTTCCTCATGTCTGTTAGTATAACCAACCCATTTCCATTATATTATTGAAATGAATTTCTAATAATTATAGCCAGATCTTCCTGTCTCTCTTCTAACAGTTACAACTATTAAGTATTGTCTTTGTGTCTATAGCCATTATCCCTGTCACAGGCATGGACACCTTGTTTGTCTGTCATAGGAGCTTCCCAGTTCGTCTTTCTTCCAGTCTTACTCTTTGTCCGATCCATTTTCTGCTCACACAGTGTGAAGAATGGTGTATTCTTCAAATGTATATCAATGGTAATCTCTTGTATTTAGTTTTCCAAATATTTCTCATTGCACTAACAATAAAATTTAAATTCACCTAAACATAATAGGACAATGTAAGAGAGCCACAAATCCCCATCTTAGTCCTAGTTCTAGCTTCAATACTGCAGAGAAAAATGCTAAAATGATTCTAAATGCCAGAGACCATTTTAACATCTAGCAACTGTGAGCCCAAGGATTACACAGTTCACCTTCTGAGCTTTCTTATGTATAATAAGAAACTTCATTTGTTCAACAATAAAGTTCTAAACTCCTATGAGGAGGAAGAACAGTAATAAAGTTTTCATACTTGTAGCTTTATATTTACCTGCTCTTTCACAGATAACAGTTAAAGACAAAAAGACAACAATCATTTCTTAATTCCATCTGTAGGTCATTTTGTCCACACTGGATTTCACCAGAGTAGGCAGATGGTAGACCAGCTAAGGAAACATACTTCACCATTGCTGGTATAGCTTGACCTGAAATGCAATACTTAATCTTCTTGATCATTCCGAGAAGATAATTGCCAAGTGAATCCATGCATTTATATCATGTTCCTAAATGTAAACTAAATTTTCTTGAGAATGCTTCCTCTTCATCACTGCCCAAAACATAAATTAAATGTAAACTGGCTAATTATTGCAGGATTAGAAGTTAGTAAACTGTAACTCATGTCTCGTAGGAATAGATAAGAACATATTTCAGAAACACATATTTCAGGAATAAATCAAAACATATCTCATACATAAGAAAAAATATAGAACTACATGAAAAATTACAAGTACCTACTTTAATGAAGTACCTACTTTATTTATAGTACAAATATTTATTTGGTAGTTTTATATAACACAAAAATATTTATATAATGTTATCCATTGTTTCCAATAGTCTTTTATATTGGAAGTGTTATGTACATTATAATCATTATATGCTTTGGTTCAGATAAAGTCCATATGTATAAAATCCCTTGGGTTCTAAAGCAGTCTATACTCTGGATCAGTTCCTTACTTGCTTTCCTGTAGTCTTGTCATCTACTTTATTTCATTTTATGAAAAATTGTTTTAAAAAATTATTAAAAAATAAGAACAATAGTGAATACACTGTGTACTAATACCTTAAAAGTAGTTATGCAGAATACAAGATATAAACTGAAAAGATGCTTACAAAGAAGAAGCAAACAGACAATAACCAAAACCTTTTTTTTTTTAACAGATAGCACAAATGTCTTACTTCCAAAATCCTTCCTTTCTCCTAAACTTCGATTTGGCATCATTAGAAATGTAACCAGCAAAGCCAATTGTTCTTAACAAACATTTGCAACAAGACCTACCTCTGCTCCAGAGGAGCCATTACAGTGAAAAATTTAATGAGTAGTTCAGGCCCATAGAAGTCTAAAAGAATTATTATGCCTTGTTGTGTCAAACAGGCTTACAAAAAAAAAAAAAAAAAAAAAGCTCTTTAATTTGACTTTCAAATACAGAGTGAAATCACTCCCCGGGATCACTGGTGTGCATGTTAAGAGCATTTCAATATACAAAGATGTGAGTCATTTTATTCTAGTTCATCAATGACTCATCTTGTCCAAAAATGCCTTAATCAGAGCCAAGAACAATCTCTCATTGATTGATGTAGCCACTCTCCCTACAAGCTACTAAAATGTGAAACTTTTTTTAGACGCAGTCATTTGTCAAGAACTATTTAATTTGTGGCACCTCAAAGATGCTCTCTGATGACTATCTATGAAGTTGATCTTATCTACTATGTCTGATATTGCTTTAATTTTATAGTACAATAAAAGGAAGTTCTTGGCTCCAGAGAGCCATATATTTTCTTGGGAGGGCCCTAAAAATATAACTTAGTTTATCAAATTAGCAAAATTGATGCCTTGGAAATCTCAAGGAGATTATATAAAAACATGATAACTTACTTCAGGGAACATGAAGGGTTTTACTGGTAAGAACAACTATAAAGAAACCACTTAGTTCTCTCTTCCCTCTCTGGGTACTAGCTAGGTAGGATGGGAGAGATTGAGCCCACTCCAGCTCCAGAGGTGAATTTTCATGGATCTAAGCCAGGGGGGCCATTTTAAGATTCAACCATGTAACATACCAAGGCCTAAGTGGATAAAGCATAAAATTCTGTTGATACAGTGACTTGTCCATAAGGGGGCATATAACAACATTAGTTTAGTCACAGTAAACCTTCGGATATTTGACTGCATGGTTAGAAGAAGGAAATCTCTACCTTCCCTCAGATATGATGAAAAAATCTAGAGGCTGTAGCTGCTCCAGTTGGCAGCTGTCTTAGTTATTTCCCTCCCTCATCAATGGACAAAATACCCACCACCTACAATTTAAGGAAGGAGAGGTTCATTTTGGCTCATAGTTCAATCCAGAGTCAGCTGGATCCAAGGCAGGAAAGCATGACCCGGGGATGGTGGGGCAGAGTAGCTCATGGTCTGGCAGACAGGAAGCAAAGAGAGTGAAGGGATGAGCCGTGAAGGGAGATAATCCATGGGTGAGTATTACACCCCCATCATCCAATCAGCTTTCCCAAACTCATCATTAAGCATGTGAGGCTTTCAAGGGACATCTCATCTCAGCCATAAGAGGAGTCTTCCTGCAGTCGTAAGATAAGCCAACCTAGGGATAAGATGAATCCGCTACACTGACAGAAGCACAGAGACGTTGCACTGCCACAGCAACAACTCCATGCAAGTCATTAACACACTATTTGCATCAAACCAGCCTTAAATCCCTGTTCCCGTGGGATTTTCTAGTTATGTCATTGGCTTATGTCATTAAATTCTGTATTATTTAAGCCTGCTTTTAGAACCTTGAATTTTTAATGGATACCAGTCAATGGGATATCTGGACAAAGACTTTTAAAAAGGGACAGAATGGAGACAGATTAGAAGAAGGATAAGAGCTTTATTGATGCCGCAATTTTTTAATGTTAAAGAGAAAAAAACAAAAACAAAATAACCAAGACAAAACCAAAACAGCACAAAACTATAAAAATGATACAGAATTTTAAAACAAGATGATAGGAAATCAACAATGGTTGTTGTACTACTTATTGTTATCTTCAGAGTAGTTGGTCAGATGACCAGATATGCAAGATTTATCAAACAATTAAACATTAATTATTCCTTTCAATAAACCAGGGGAAAGTAGTAGTACAATTATCTTAGCTATCTTGTGTATATGTACATATATTTTTCCTTTCTTTCTTTTCCCTTCTTCCTCATCACATTTTTTTTCCAAGAATTTCTGTGTGGTCATTGCTAAGACCGTGAAGAGCTCTCAAAACTGTAGGGCCATACAATTCAATGATGTGAACACCAGAATTAACTTTACAAAGTTTAACCTTCATTCTGACTAGTGGCAGAATTCCAGATAAATGTAGTAATTTCAGATGTCTACTGAGTCAGCTCAAGTTTTTTCATTTTGCTTCCTCCCGAGAAGCATCAAACTCTAGAAGAGTTTACATAATACATGGCACTGGAGGAGAGGGCCAAAATGGTCATCATCCTTTGTCCATGCTAATAGCTACTGTATGTTCCTCACAGTGGTCAGATCCAACTATTATCACACAGTGATTTCAGCTAAGGCGGTTGGTTAAAGTACTAAATTCTCCATGCTCTCTCTCCCCATGACATCTATTGAGATGAGGTAACTTATCTCAGCCTCCTCTGAGCATCTCTTCGTATCACAGATAATCCCCAGGTGCTCTCTCCTGGCACCTTAAAGATACCGCAGACCAAGAGGAAGCACTGCCAACTATATATCTATGCCCAAGATACTTAGAGTGGCAAGAAAGAGATTCTCCCTTAGGAACTCTGGGTGACATGCAGCTCTGGCATCCCATTTTGGATTTCCGACCCATAGAGGTTTTCTTTTCATCACTAAGTTTATAATTTTGTTACAGTATCAGTCCATAGGGCAATGGCAATTCAAATATTCATGTAAATTTTCTGATTTATGATCAAAACTGACGTCTTCTGTTTCCTTTACGGTAGTGTTTCTTGTGGCAATAAGGCTTTATATCTATCTGGTAGCCAAGTAGGTGTTGACCCCACTGGTTACTATGTATGTGCTCCCAAAGGAAAAGAAAAGCTCGGTTAATGTTCCACACTCACATACTCTCATACTGGGTAACTTAGTGAATAAAATCACAAAGTAGGTATCTGTAATAAGAACTGCCTTGTTTTTGTTTACATCTTTACCTGTGTAACTTATTACTTGTCTGATGCAAATCTATGCCTTCTTCCTTCATGGAACAAGAATTGTACTTATGAATTACACTGGACTCCATAAAGTTGCCATTGTGCCAGGCATTGGCATAGAACTTGTGAGCCTCTTGTCCTTTTCATGTTTTAGAAGAGCAGTTTATGGGAAGCATTTCACAAATGATTCAAGTCAGATAACATTTCCAAAATAATAGTACAAAATCTACTCAGGGTTAGGCAAGAAAGGAGAATGAAGTTATAAAACACACTAAGTCTAGGACAGTGAAAAAGGAATGTGCCAAATTTAAAATGGATAAGGGACCAGGCATGTAGCTCAGCGGCACAGCACCTGCCTGGCAAGTGTGAGGCCATAAGTTTGATTTCTGGTACCCCCCAAAAAAATGGATAAAAGAAAGATAAGTTTAAATGGATTCTCAACGTGGAGTTTATATGCTTGCCTAAACTTTCCCGGCAGCTATTGGTGTTTTTAAAGAGCTGGGAACAAGAAATAGTGGACAGAGGGAGAATGTAAATAGCACTTTCCATGGTACACATGAAATTGCTCCTGATCATCCTAGACAAAACACTACCATTGACATCACATGTTGAGCAATGGATGTCAAGACACTGCCAGAAGATATCCAAACAATTTTAGATTGCCCAGGCTCACCTTAAACTTGTACTCCTCCAGCCACAGTCTCCCATGTGGAATGAACCACCATATCTAGCTTCTAGAGGAGTCTTAAAAGATCCTAAAATTAGAAAACCAATGACAAAAGGTACAAAGGGGCTAATTTGTCAAACGATGAGACAGTGCTTTACTTAGATATTGGAAGATAAATTTGTATGTCACAATCTGATAAAAAATTATTGATCCTGAATGCATCCCTACATAACTATTCTACATACATCTCTGCAAAATTGTACATAGCATTTGTTGCTGGAATAATGCGCTACAAGGTGTGTTTTCTTTTGCAGAGTTTATACAAAGGATAAATCTGAGCTAGGATTCCTTTCAGGTTTTCATTCTTTGGAATGAAATAAAAAGTTTCTGTCTGTCCCCATTAGCACTGAGAATCTAACCACCACACTGTGCAATTCACTCAGCAGTGAATGATATTCCCTGGCACTGAGTGGGCAGTTATGCATTTGCCCAGAGCCACGTTGGGCACAGATTTCTTGCACTACAAGCCCTTCCGGTAGTACCAGTGAAACCATGGAAAGTTCCAAGGTCCCCATCACTTACAGGAAATAAGGCTAAACTGTTCATCATTAATGGGAACAGTGCATGGGGCTCACTCTAGTGTTGGAAAGTGCCTTGCCTAGCAAATTCTCCCTTGAGGTGGGGATTTCTACAGCTTGCCAGGATTTGATTTGCTTTTCAGAATTACCTCCTTTGGAAGGGGAAGAGCAATCATGAGTGCAATTAATTCAATTTTAAAGTATTTTAGACTGTCACCTGAAGTGTATTTAGGCATGGTGTGCTACTTCTCTTCAGATATATGTGCCTTCTAATTGAATCATTTTTATATTTTTAATCTAACTTGCAAGTTACTTAGGAGTTTTTAACTCACTGCTATGAATTAAATTCTTTTTCGTTTTCTTTTTTTGGTTACTGAGAATCAAACTCAGGACCTTGCACTTGCCAGGTAGGTTTTTGCTGTATCTCTGAACTACCTAACCATCTACCCCTCCTTTTTTTTTTTTTTTTTTTTTGAGACAGGGTCTCACTACACAGTTAAGGATAGCCTTGAACTCACTCTGTAGCCCAGGCTGTCCTCAAACTCACAGTGACCACCTGCCTCCACCTTCCAAGTGCTGGGATTAAACAGGCATGTGCCACATAAAATACTGCACACATACCTCAGTCTGTTTTGGCTGCTGTAACAAAATATCATGAGCTAGGTGTCTTGTGATGAGTGGAAAATCTGGGTATGCCAAGATCAAGGTGCCAGTAGATTTGGTGGCTGGTGAGAGTTTGTTTTCTTGTTGATGATGCCTTCTTAATGTGTCAGAAAGAGCAGAAGAGAGTGTTCTCTTGGGAACTGGTTTTATTCATGAGGGCTCAGCTCTCACATATATATCAAAACCCTCATTTGCCTACATCAATGTCTTCGGGTGAGGATTTCAACAGATACACTTTGAGAGAACACAAACATTCAGGCTCTCAACATACATTAAAGAAGAAAAAGACAGGGCCAGGAAGCCTTCTTCTTTTTTGCAGTTTCTTTTCTTATTAGTATGTTTTTGTGATACATAATTATTATAATTCATCTTGGGAAATTGGTACATCTACATATTGCACCTTAATCATTTTTCTTTCCCCTTCTACACCCACCCTCACCCACCCTCTCCTCTCTACCTATCCCAAGAACCTCTTCCCATCTCCACAAACTGCACTTAATTGCCTCCTATCATCTGTCTTAATTTGCTTTTTAAATTCTTTGTATTTTGAATTTATCATGTAAGAGAAAACATGTAATATTTGACCTTCTGAATCTGATTTCTTTCATTTAGCATTGTGGTTTCAAGGTGCATCCATTTTCCTCCAAATGACTCAATTTTATCCTTCTTGGGGGCTGAGTGCTACTCCATCATGTATATATACCACATTTTATCATTCATGTGAATGAGCATATAGGCTACTTCCCAGATGTAGGTATTATAGGCTGTGCTGTTCCATTGTTACCCATCTTTGTGTCTTTAGAGGAAATACTGAGAAGAGGGATGAACAGAATCTCAATTTCTAGTTTTTTGAGGAACCGCTACCCAGCGCTTATACTAGGTTACATTGCCACCAACAATCCAGAAGGGCCCCTCCCCCACAACCTCGCCAGCATTGGCTGCTGAGTTCTTGACAGCGGCCATTACCTCTATTCCTTGTATTTGTTGCACACTCCTCTCATCGGGTAAAGGCTTGTTAGTGGTGATAGTTTGCTTTCTTTCTGCCGATAGATTTTTAGAAATTACATCTCAAAATTCCTTAAGACGTAAAGGTAAAAGATTTGCTCAGCCCTAACAGTACTGCAGTTAGTCTACTTCCAGGTCCCCTAGCAATCCCCTGCCTGTACTTCTTCCTGCGGTAATGTCATTCACAGCCTTCACAGCTCAGCCTAACAAACTGTTGTACGTGGGCATTTCTAACATACTGGAATAAGTTCTGTGCTCCGTCTCTAATCCTACATTCTGTGCCCCTTTCTCTTTCAGTGTCATTGAGCCAGTATCACCCCAAACATAATGTCTAAACATTCAAGACTATTCCCTTTACCTCCCAAACAGACATTGCTTTTAAAAAAAATCTAGACTACCACAGTTATCTGCTCTAGGCTGACTCTTTTCTTTGGCTTTTCTACCCAGTGCTAAAGAATTATCTTTAACGGTATGTTCAGCTCAGCAAAAGTAAGATGTCAAACTGGCCCTCCTTTACATTTTAATGACTGAAATATGGAGGTAAACTCAGCAGCTGTCATAAAACAATACTAGGCTCTAACTTAGGCATTGGAGCCCTCATATCAAACTTTTTAAAATATTACTTGAAAGTCTCTATCAAAGGAAAACAAAAATGTCATTTCAAAAGCAATTTATTCCAGTGATTAAGGAAGCATGCCTTAATTTTCTCCTAACCAACTGGAGGGATCTTAAAATATTGTTTCATATAAATGGCATAAGTTCTGTTTTATGAAATCAACCAAACGTTTGTAGTAAATTATCATTATAACATCAAAGCCTATTTTCTCTGAGTAAGCAGATTCATACTCTCTCCACTGCTCATATAAAACATTGCTTTCTTTCGTTACATGTTTCGAACTCCAGTTGTTATACCAGTACATACCAATAAAGTAAAACTAAAACAACGAAACAATATAAATTAAATGGACAGTAACATTTTCTTTGAAAGTTTATATCAGCTGCATGGCATAATTCCATCATAGCTCTATTTAAGATATATGGAATTATGGGTAAAATAGCATAGGTGATCATGTACATGGGTGAAGATCTTCTAAAATGAAAATACATCTGAAGCTGGGAGGATTGTGGCTAAAGAGCGAAGAATTCAAGCCACAATTTCCAACCTATAAAAGGCCCTCACATTATAAATCCCTAACTTATTTGAAATAAAATATGGAAAACAACTTAGATGATTATAAAAACTACTCTCTTTGTGATTGCAAAGAGAATCCTTCTTGGGTCATATTAAATGTAAATAATAGATGCTGAGCCCCAGATAGATTTAGGAGCCTCTGTGGCCATGTCCCATCCTTACACACTGGCACAGGTGCCATGCTGAGCTGCCGAAAACTTTAGGAGTCTTGGTGAGCCACCCCTACCCACCAAAACCATTGTAGGAGTCATTCTGAGCCCCAGAAAGCTTCAGGAGCCTCAGTGACAACATTTCACCCCAGCATGCACACACCAGGGTGAGAGAAATGCTGAGCTTTAGGAGCCTCTGTGAGTAACACCCCATCCTCCCCACACCATCATGGGAGACTCCCTGACCCCAGAAAGCTTCAGGAACCTCAGTGAGCCACCGCTTACCCTGTAATACCATCACCAGAGCCACACTGACCAAGGAAATGTTCAGGAGCCTTGGGGCCACGCTGAGCCACAGACAGCTTTGGAAGCCTCAGTGACTATGCCTCACTGCCCATCTCCAGTGTGGGAGCTATGCTGAGGCCTAGACAGCTTCAGAAGCCTGGGTGGGCCACTCCCCTATCCTCCAACCCCCCACACCTTTGCAGGAGACATGCTGAGCCCAGGACAACTTCAGGACCCTCATTGAGCACTGTCTCACTGCCACACACAATTGCAGGAGCCCCACTAAGCCCATCAGCTCTGAAAGCCTCAATGAGCTTCACTATGTCCCACCAACACATTCATGGGAGCCACGCAGAAGCCCAGGGATCCTAGCGATCTTTGAAAATGACAAAATGAAAGAGCAAAATGCAATATCAGCCCTCTAGGCCACTAGAACAAGTTCAGGAGACAGTGACATAATAGAGCTTTGAAGTCATACACCTGAAATTTCTGAAATGATAGCAGCTGAGGTAAAGAAACAACTCCATAAGGCTACAGAAGAATTCAGATCAGAAATGATCTCTCAGGTAAAAAAAAAAAAAAAAAAAGAAAAAGAAGAAAAGAAATTACAACACAAATGAAAGAGTTGCTCAGCACATATAAAGAAGACATAAATACAAAATAGAGGAGCATAGAAAAATGATGGAAACCTGGAAGAAACAACATAGGAAAGAGTAAGAATACATGAAACAGATTCAAAGAGATACACAGGAAATTAAAAATTAAAAATTCCATTGAAAGCTGGAAAAACTGCTTGAACAAAGCTGAAGACAGACATTCAGACCTTGGAGACAACATTGCAGCTAATGATTGTGAAAGGAAAGATCTCTTTAAAATAACAATGAATAAGGAAATAACAATTCAATTGATACAAGATGATGCAAATAAAACAAAGTAAGAATAATAGATGTCAATGCAATAGCAGACATCAACACAAATAACACAAAAAGACTATGTGCAGAACTAATAACAGAAAATTTCCCAAGCATGGAAAATGAATATGACATAAAGTTAAGGAAGGAAAAAAAAAGGAAGGCATATGGAACTAGAATTAGCTATAACCAAAATAAATCTATACCCAGATATATAATGAAGATCCCAGAAATTCAGCAAAAGAATGAATATTAAAAGCTGTTAGAGAAAAGAAACAGATAACCTATAAAACAAAGCCCATCAGAATCAGCAGATTTCTCAATACAAACTACCAAGTTAGGAAGAGCTTACAGTGAAGTATTTCAGGTTCTGAAAGAAAACAACTTCCAACCCATAGTGATGTACCCTGCAAAACTATCCTTCAAAATTAATGGAGAAATAAAATATTTCCATGGCTTAAGAAATCCATGAGTGCTAAAAGTGTGCTAACGGATATTCTAGAAACAGAATAAAATGATCACAATTGCAAGAACAGCAAGTGAAAGGAACCACCAAGCAAAGCTAGAAATTAAACAGAGAGAAAAAGTAGGAAACCAACAGCAGGAAAATAACAGGACAAAGATTAGCCAATAAATATCAGTTATAACCATTAATGTAAATGGCCTCAATTCACCAATCCAAAGAAGCACACTGGCAAAATGGATCAAGAAACAATACCCAAAAGCATCCTGTATATAAGAAACATACATAACTCAAAAGGATATTCATGGACTGAAAGTCAAAGGATGGAAAACACTACCTCATGTGACGAAGAAGAAAAAAAGGGGGTAGCTATTCCTTTTGCAGACAATGTGAACTTCAAACTAAGGCTGATTGAAAGAGAAAAAGAAGGTCACTATGTACTTGTTAGGGAAAAACTGGAAGAGGAAGAGATAACAATCCTAAACATATATGCACCAAATAGAGGAGTACCCAACTATATATGACAAATTGGAACAGACATTAAAAATCAAATAATACAATCATAACAGGAGACTTTAACACCTCATTCCCACATAAATCAACTAGGCAAAAAGTCAGCAAGAAAAAACATAACTAAACCAAACTTGTGAACAATGGGCTTAGTAGAACTTTACAAAGTATTCCACCCAACAATACCAGAATACACATTCTTATCAGCTGCACAGGACATTTTCTAAGATAGACCATAAATTAGCCCATAGGACATGCTTAAGTAAATGCAAAGGAATTGAAATTATCCCATGCATATTATCTGATCATAGTGCAATTAAATTGGAAATTAATGACAAAAGGAACCACAAAAGCACATGGAAATTAAATAACGCCCTCTCAAACAACCAATAGGTCACAGATGAAATTCAACAATATTTACAGTCAAAAATGGAGATACACCTTACCAGAAGCTGTGGGATGCAATGAAAGCAGTCCTCAGAGGAAAACTTATAGTGGTAAATTCCCACATCAGGAAAACACAATGAGCACAAATAACCTCATGCTGTATCTAAAACTTTTAGGAAAAAAAAAAAGAGCAACTCAAGTCCAAAGAAGTCAGGAAATTATAAAGATCAGAGCTGAAATTAATGCACTTGAGACTAAGAAAACAAAACAAAGAGTTAATGAATCAAAGAGCTTGTTCTTTGAAAGAATAAATAAAGTTGATATATCCTTAGCCAACCTTATCAAAGAAAAAGAAAGAAAAACTCAAATCCATGCAATAAGGAATGAAAAGATTGAAATCACTACAGAACCTGCAGAAACTCAGAGGATCATCAGTACCTACTTTGAAAATCTTTACTCTCCTAACATGGATAACACAGAAGAAATGGACAGATCCCCAGAAGCATATGAATTATCAAAGCTGAATGAAGAAGGCATAAAAATGCTGAATAACCCAGTATCAGTCAATTAAATTCAAAATGTAATAAAAAAAACTTTCCAACAAAGAAAAGATCAAGTCCTGATAGATTCACAGCTCAATTCTACAAATATTTAATGCCAATTCTCAAACCCTTCAATGCAATCAAAAGGGGAGGAATTCTTCCTCACTCATTCCTAGAGGCAAGTATTACCTTGACACCAAAACCAGAGAAAGACCCAACCAAAAACAACAACTGTAGGCCAATCTCCCTAATGAATAGAGATGCAAAACTTCTCAGTAAAATACTACTTAATGAATGCAACAAATCATCAAAAGGATTATACACCATGATCGAGTGGGATTCATATCAGTAATGCAGGAATGGTTCAGTATACTCAAATCAGTTAATGTAATACACCATATCAAAAGAGACAAAGACAAAGATCACACAATCATCTCAATTGATGCAAAACAGCTTTTGATAAAGCACAATGCTCACTCATGATAAAAAAAAATCCTATGTAAAATTGGAATTGATGGTCTTTACCTCACTGTGATCAAAGCCATATGACAAACCAAGAGCCAATGTCATACTAAATGGACAAAAACTGAAAGCTTTCACTTGAAAATTAGGAACAAGCCAAGGATGTCTACTGTCACCACTCCTATTCAATATAGTTCTGGGAATATTAGCCAGAGCAATTGCACGAGAGAAATAAAAGGAATAGGGATAGGAAAGGAAGAAGAGAAATTACTATTTGTAGATGACATGATATTCGACATAGAAGATACCAAAAACTCCACCAAAACACTTATGGATTTAATGACCAAATTCAGTAGCATAGCTGGATAGAAAATTAACAGTCAAAAACAACAGCATTCTTGTATACAAGCAACAAAGACACTGAGAGATAAATTAGAAAAATCACACCTTTCATGATAGCATAAAAAAATGAAATACTTAGGAATCAATCTAAATTAGGAAGTAAAAGATCTATATAGTGAAAATTACAGTACTATGAAAAAAGAGATCAAAGAGGATTTCAGAAAATGGAAGGACATTCTTTGCTTGTGGATAGGAAGATTGAACATGGTGAAAATGGCCATACTCCCAAAATCGTTACACAGATTCAATGCAACACCAATTAAAATACCATTAATATACCTCACTGATCTAGAGAAAATATTCCTAAAATGCATCTTCAACCAGAAAAGATCTAGAAGAGCAAAAGCAATCCTGGGCAAAAAATGAAAGGCAGGAAGCATCATAATTCCTGATTTGAAATTATACTACAAAGCAACAGTGATAAAATCAGCATGGTACTGGCAAAAAAACAGACCTGAGTATCAAGGAAACAGAACAGAAGATGCAGACACAGCTACAAACACACTCAGCCACCTTATCTTTGATGAAGGGGCCAGACATGTTCAATGGAAGAAAGATAACCTCTTTAACAAATGGTGCTAGAAAAATTGGCTTTCCACATGCCAAAGACTAAAACTAGAACCATGTCTATCAGCATGCACTAAAGTAAAGTGAAAATGGATCAAAGATCTAAATATTAAAACAGAAACACTAAATCTATTGGAAGAGAAAGGAGGTGGAAATCTTGAAGGCATAGGGGTAGGCAGACAGTTCATGAACAAAAACCAAACTGCATGGCAAATACTTCAAAGAATCAACAATTGGGATCTCATCTTATTGAAAAGTTTTTGTACAACAAAAGAATTCACCAACAGAGCAAAAACAAAAACCCATGAATTGGAAAAATATTTTAGCCATGTGTCTGTCAGATGAAGGACCTCTATCTAGAATGTGTGAAGAAGTTTTTAAAAATCAGGCCCCCCAAATTCAAAGACCCAATCCAAAAATGAACCTCTGAGATGAAAATACACTTCTCAGATGAAGAAATACAAATAGAAAATAAATAAATGAAAAAATGTTCAGCATCATTGGTCATCCCAGAAATGCAAATTAAAACAACACTGAGATCCCATCTCACCCCAGAAAGAATGGCCATCATCAATTATAACAAGTGCTGGAGGGGCTGGGGGAAGAAAGGAATACTTTTCCACTGCTAGTGGGAATGTAGACTTGTGAAACCACTGTGGAAATCAGAGTGGAGATTCCTCAAAAAATTAGGATTAGACATTCCACTTAACCCAACTATTCCTCTTCTGGATATTTTTCCAGAAAAAGTGAAATATCAAAGAACAGTGATATATGTGCACCCGTGTTTATAGCAACACAATTTATCATAGCTAAATCTTGGAAGCAAACCAAATGCCCATCAATAGAGGAGTGGATAAAAAAGATGTGGTATTTTTATTCAAAGGACTATTACCCAGCTATAAAAAGATAAATTAGGTTTTCATAGGTAAATAGATACATCTAGAGACCATACTGATAAGGGAAAAAAATCAGACCTACATGTGTAAACATCATATTGTCTCCCTAGTGTAAGAACCTAAAAGAATAAATAAGCCCCAAAGGTGCAATAGATGCTGAGAAAGGGAAAGAAGTTGCTCAAATGCAAAAACAACTGGGATGAGGGAAAGTAGCAAAGAAAGAAGGAAGGGGAAAAATATGTAAGTATATAAAAGGATAGCTGGGATAATTGTACTGCTGATGTCTACTGGTTTATTGAAAGGGACAGTTAATGCTTTCATCTTTTCTTCTTGATCAATTTTGCATGTTTATATCTGATAATCCTAGCAGCTAAGTTTAAAGCAACAATAGGCAATATGAAAATAAGCAATATGAAAATCATTGAATTTCTACCATCTCGTTTAGTGAAGCTTCATATCATTTCTAGTGTGTTTTCCTGCTTTTTATTCTATTTAAATGTTTGATCAGTCTTGCATTCTTACCTCTGGTAATCTGAACAACCTCACTGAAGATAACAATATATAATATAACAACCATTGTTAATTTCTATCATCTTGTTTTGAAATCCTATGTCATTTTTATTGTTTTTGTGTTATATTTTGTCTTTGTTGTTATTTTGTTATTGTTTTTCTCTTTACAATGAAACGGTAAATAATACATTGCAGTGTTCAGTATTGAAGAGTGGTGAAATTAATATGCAGTCAACACTACACACCTGTTACAAAGGCTGTTGATGGCTGACATGTTCTCAAATAGGTTACTGCATACTGTTGGGACAAAAAGAAAAATAAACAAGCTAAAATGCAACAGAGGATGCTTCCAGTCCCTTTCAGCTGATGACAGAGTAAATACAGCACTGAAAACATAGTTCAACAAAAGCATTTGCCCAGCATGTGTGAGGCTCTGAGCACAATTCTCAGAGCAAGAAGAAACTGACTCTGTAAAGGTTTTAGGCAATCTTGACCTGTTAATTTTCTGACTTTGGTATTAATCTTTCCACAGTTTCTAGCTATTATAACAAAGAGAAATCCTTTTGTGTCTTCTGAACCATACAGAGGAAGTGTTTTGCTCCAAGTAAACACTTACTGACAACCATTACCCCAGGAAATGCAAAAATAAAAAGGCTAAAAGTCAAGCAACATAAAATACTAAATAAATGATATAAGTCAATATGGAACATCAAATTCACTGGTTGCTTTTTAAAAATATTCAAATAAATAGCTGCTTAGGGCTATTATTCTTGGGTCCTAAAACGACATTACATAGAAGTTGTCTCTTACATCTACCTGATGCAATAACGAAGAAGAGGTGTTTGAATAATCCACAATACAATATTATCTTACAGCAACAGAAAATGGCAGGAACTGCTCTTTATCTTTTCAACATAATCATTGCCTTGTAAAGCCAACATAATAATAAAATAATTGTGTTTTAAAGATCATGAAGCAAATTGTTATTTTAGCCAGCTAAGTGTTTCATGAATACTCTTTAGGTAGACTGACAGCCCCAAAGGGAACCTTATAACCACCAGCCAATTTGATGCTTTTTAAAAGCAGCTGCGTATCTTCTCTAATATAATGCGACTGGTGGACCCTTTTAATTTAAACTAAATTTTGGTTTTAATGAATGTTTACCTTGGCGGGACACCAAACTGAGTTTTAGGGTGTATTCTATATTCAATGTAAAATTCAATAGCTATAGCAGGCAACAGTGTACACATTCCATTATTTTTGTTCTCTCTTTTTGATATTTGTGATTACTGGAAAATATTAATATATTCAGCATTGGGAAGTACTATCATCTAATTTATACCTAAGGTTAAAACCAAAATTCACAGTCTAAGTATTTTGGTTTTTGTCACAGGTAAGTACCTGGCCCAGAGGTCAACAATTCTAAAATTCTGTATATGTGAATGAGAAATACTTTTGTTTGACAGGCCGTAGCATCTCTGTATCAACTACTTAGCTCTGCCACAGTGGCATTTAGAAGCAGCTACAGATAACACATAAAGAAATGTGCATAACTGTGCTGAAATTGAATTTATTTACAAAAGCCATAAGTAAACAAGCTTGGGCTATAGTTGTGAGCCCTTCATATAAAAGATAGATCATATTCACAATATAAAAAGAATAATTCACTGTACAGAATACTCTGTGCAGAATTCAAGAGGGAACCATACCAAGCCACAAATTACTACTAAGCATAGCATCCAAGATTCCATGCTGGGTGTTATGAAGGAGGAGAGCCATGTAAGATCAAGTTCTTATCCTCAAGAAGCCATAGTTGTCCAAGAAAGTAAAGACTTGAACGGAATAAATTGACAGCAATACTAGACATTATGTAATGAAGTGTTAGGTAGGTAAGCTTAACTTAAGCTTGGGGTTTTCAGGACTCCACTGGGGATAGATCATTTATTTAATTTATTTCAACTAACTAATTAGTGAATAACACCATTATCCATGGAAAAGAAAAATAGCTACCTTTTTTACGAAATCATCTGATACACAGAATTACCTATTATTGCATAAAACTAATTTCTAAACATAATCTAACACTAGAAATTTTCAAAAATCTGCTTATTTAAAAAAACATATAACCATGTGAAATTGAATTTTAAAGTGCATTTTTTAAATGGTGACAATAAATGGAAACTGTCATTTATATTCGGGAAATTCCTATCAACTTCTCAGAAAGTTGTAATTTATCTTTGCTCATTACCTAAGGTCCAGAGGTCTAAAACTAGGAGGCCCAACAAAAGAAAAATTTGGCAAGTATGAAGAGTGAGATATTTTTAAACAAAAAATAGAGAAGAAACATTTGAGTCTATTCATTTAAGCTGACATCACTTCCACTGTTAATTAGCAAGGAAAATTTTAGATATTTTGAGTTTTTAAACTGCTTTAAAACTGTGTCTAAAATTATATGGGTTTTAAACTACTGGCATAGATATCATATTTTAAAAAGCATTTAAAGCTACAGCTAAGAAGTATTGTGGCCAGGACCTCTTCACTAGAATCTGATAAATTCTTGCTCTGAAGCATAAGCTTGGGATGATTTATCAAACCAGGAAAAATTCTATAGTGTTCTCTTCTACATGTTCAGCTTTGAAATCTATGAATTATGATATAATGCTTACTATGTATAACCTGCCCAATCTCCAGGAAAGGATGCGTTTTGAATTCATTTTCTTGAGGAACTAGAATTAAATAGAGAGCTATAGCATAAGAACAGCAAAAAAGATAACTTCTAAAGTGGCATAGGAACTGGGTAGTTTAAATCACCACCCTAGACAACCAAGGAAGGTAATCTGCACAGCAAATGGTCTTTTGATGACTGCCACTATAACACAGGCCTCGGCTCCACAGCCCATTTGGCTCACCACACTTTGGAGGAATCTTCTAGGATACGTTTCCTGAATTCTTTAGGGTACCCTTACCAGAATTGTCTATTCATTCTCTTCATTTGGTGACCCTCAAAGTGGACACTTTCTCCCTCGCTCCATTTTGCAACACATATGCGTAACAGTTTTAGCTTTTCTTCTTTCTATTTAAAAAGAAAAAACGAATAAAAATGATACAGAATTTCAAAACAAGATGATGGGAAATTAACAACGGCTGTTATATTGAATATTTCTATCTTCAAAATAGTTGCTCAGATTACCATATATAGGCCTGCAAGACTGATCAAACAACATATGCACTAGCTGTTGGTTTCAATGAACTAATAGAAATTAGTAGTACAATTATCTTAGCTAATATACAGAGATTATATATATATATATATATATATATATATATATATATATATATATGCATTTCAGGAAAAGACATGAAACGAATGGAATTTAGGACATAGTGTCTCAGAATATAGTACCTCAGCATTGGAGAAAACAATGAAAGCAGGATGGTCACTCTAGCCTTCCCTTTGCCTTTCTTCCCTGAAGAAGATCGTAAAACCTAATAGGTTATTCTCTGACCTTCTGTCACTCATCACCTCTCAAGCAGGTCATAAAGAAGACCCTTGTTTGACAGGTACTAAGTCAATAACCCAGAAAAAGTAACATCTTTGTCTCTGAAATCCCTGGGACACAAGAACTTGAAGAAACAGGCTTTGCATACTCAGTTCTCTTGGTTTGTCAGCATTTGATCCAACTCTCCTGTCCACCTGTTACGTCCCTAAGGACTGTCCTCTCTTCATCAAACCTAAGCATAAAAGCACACGTTCACTCAACTCTGAGTCTCTCTCTCCTTAGGAAGTTTTCATGTTATACAAAACTTGTACCAATTTACATCCCTTTCTCTTACTACTCTGTTTTTTGTTATGGAGACCTCAGCCATGAAATTTTGACCAGAAAAACAAAGATATTTCTTGTGTGGGGAGGATATACTGCTTGTGGAACATAAGGAAAACGGTGACACAAAATGAGATATCGGTTGTTTTTCTGATGCCATAGTCTCCAAGGTTTCCCAGACGTGTTTATTGCTGCTCTCTGCCTACTTTGTGAGAAAGGAGAAATCTCTCTTAAAATGTGTTCTTTTTGCTTTCCTGAGCCAAAATCACCTACCTAAAACTCGTTCATTGTAATGTGGAAAGAATGATGAAACTAAGTCATGTCTAATATATGTGTTAATGTCCCCAGGTCCTGAGATAATTTAATACCTATGCTAAAGGCAAAGTCCTTTAGGACTCAAGATTAACTGTAGAACAGGACTGTAGTGCAGGCTTCAAAACTCTTAAAATACCTATATGGCAACTAATTCCATTTTGAGGTGGATGAGATAGAAAAGTATATTTTAATTGACTTTGGGGCAGATAGTATTTTTATAGCCAAAAAACATTTCTAGAAGCATTTGCCATAACCACCTAAGAAAAGCCACCTTTTGCAAATTCCATTTTTGCACTATTCACTATTAACTTTTGCTGATTTTAAAACACACATTTAATATTCTACCCTTTCTGAACTTGAGGTGTTTGTTGCAATCAGAACAATCAGGAACTATTGGCACAGTGAAAGTACCAAGCTAGTAGTACTAGGTTTTTGTTATCATTTGTAATGATTTCATAGAGTCATTTGAAGAAGAGTGATGAGCAGTGTTTGTTACCTAAACGCTATCATTAACAGCTTCTAATGTGCACGAGAAAGTGACCACATCCAAATCTGGGAAATGAGTAGGACTAGCTGGAAAGAAAATCCCAGATTGAACAGTAACATGCTTTTTTAAGAAATAAAGAATCACAGATGCTCATGATGGTGGAGAGAATGAGCTATGGGAAAATGAACACCTAGGTTAACTCATGAGATAGAAAATAGTGATGCAGAAGGGGAAGATTCCACATGTGAAGTGATGTAGGAGACTCCTAAATAATATATATATTATTATTTATTATTATATTATATATATTATTATATATTATATTATATATAATTATATTGTATTATATATTATATTTTATTATATTATATATTATTATACTATACATATTATATTATATAGTTATAAAATATATATTTTTATAACATGTATAATGCATAAATATATAAATAATACATAAATTTAGATGTACATTTTAAAAATAGACTATGATAAAGCCATGGTTTAATATGTGAAAAGAACTATCTCAACATTTATAAAATATTCATACAAAGAAATATAAAGATGTAGCCCCATAATTTAATTGACATTATGTCCTCTCATTTTCAGTAGGTAAGAGCATGTTTTAAATGAAAAGAATCCTAAAATTTGTGAAATATGGTAGATACCTTGGGTTGGCTGCTGGATCAGTATATGTTATTGCAAGGTGAGTTTTTCAATGTTCTTCTACAAAAATAGAAACAATGATTTCTCACTACTAATGAATTATTTTCAACTTTTTCTCTAAGATTACTGACATAATCCTGACACTAGACCAATATGTACTGAGAGAGTAACTGAGAGTTACTGTGAGAGAATTTTTCTCTCATATTGCCTTTAACTTACATTTAATCTAAAGGAAGTGCAACGTCATGGGTTTATATATTATACTTTAATTTTTGAAACCCAAGGGTCCACAAAATTAGTGACTTTTATGGATCATCGCAGTACTAGAACTAGGTTTTGAGCCCTTTCATAACCAGTGAATTTTCCCAGCCTTTGAGTTTCTAAATTTATGCTTTTACTTCTTATGATACCAGTTTGCTATTTTTATCCTTTCAGAAAAAATTTCTTTCTAAACACAATGATAGAAAATAACAACAGAACTTGAAGAAGAAACATTGCTTCTTGAACCATGAATGGGACTTTTTGAGAGGAATTTCCATCTTATAATATTTGAGAACCAGTTCTGGAAGAAGTCTTATTTCTTGGCATCTCACTGGAGGTGGTGTGGTCATAGAGGAAGGAAAGTGAGCTGTGAAGGCACAGATTGAAGTCTGAAAAGTAGGCTTCCTGATTAGTAACTGTGATCATTGGCAGGGTAATAGACATTTTTAGCTTAAATTTTCTCATTAGTAAATTTAGAATAATTATCCTCTAACTGACAGAGTTGTTGTGAAGATGAATAATTTTGACTAAAACTTGGCTGATATTGCCATGCCTATAATTGCAGCTAATACTATTAGCAACATCTAAAAAACAAAATTTGTTATAATTGTGCCCTAGTCCCACAGGCATAGGTGGGAAAAGATGTCTCTATAAAAGCCCTGATCTTACGTTGTGAAAATAAACATGAACAACTCAAGAAACCAAACTATCCTACTTCTCCAAAAATCCTCCAAATCATCCACCAAAATCTACTAATTAGACTCTTTTTACTTAATAGAACTATAATTATTTTTCAAATCTTTAAAGCTCAACTTCAATGGCACATCGCTCCTAGGTGCAGCCAGGAGACAAGCCAAGATAGCAATGTCATGGCCAGCTGTGTGTATCTAAACTCCAAGGAAGTGTCACTTATAGACTTTCATATTTACAATCGGAGTCTCCAGATAAATTATTTGTTCTATCTGTTCTGCAGAAAAATTGGCTCCGTTCTAGCATGGGTTGAGGTCTTTGTTATTAATTTACATAAAACGGTCACATCTCAGCACAAAGGATATTCTTTTGTGCACCTAAGTTAGATTTTCCAATGCACATTTTAAATCTTCAATGTAAACAATTCTTCTGACTAGATATACTAGTAACACTACACTTTACAGAGCTTAAACAATTCCTACCACTTTACAGAACAAGGCTTTCAGACTTTCTCGCTTATCACAGAGGCTGATTCTTCACTCTTAAAGGACAGTCCCAGAAAGAAGGCAGCTTGAGCTCTGTGCTGTCTGAGACTGCCTCTGCGTTGCCACCTGCAAGGAGGCATGACAGGGAAAGCCTCCTGAGATCTCACAGCCTCCTAAGAGAGAGGCTGGTACCTCATCTGGGAGGCGTTACCTTCACAAGCTGCTCCTTCCATTTATCTCTCCATTTTTCTTCTTTTCAGAATTGATTATCTCTGACAATGGGACGGTAAATCAGATGTAAAACTCTATAGGGAGCCAACATCACACTGAAAAATAGAAACAAAGCAAACAAGGCGAGATGCAAATGCTAGATACACACAGAAATGTAAATAGAAGAATGTGCTACAAAGGAATAAATAAAATATGCAGAAGTTAAAGTTGGAACGTCTCTTAGATGACTTGGGCTGCTGTAACACAATGTCATAGATTGAGGGACTTGAACAAAGAAATTTGTTTCTCATGGTTTGGGAGCCTGGAAAGCTGCATGCTTTGGTTGCCAGCTAATTGGGTTCCTGGTGAAGACCCATTTCCCGAGTTATGTGCTGCATCTCTGGTCTCATGATAAGTTCAGAAATCCCACCATCTGGGCTCCACCCTCCTGACTTCCTCTAACACTAACTACCCCTAAGGATCCCATTCCAAACACTACTGCAGTGGAGGTTCGGGCTCCACCATGAGTTTGGGAGACATAATTCAGTCCTGAGCAGGAGTCTGATTCCCCTAGGGAAACTACAGAAAAACATAGCTCATATATTGCAGTTTAATGCTTTAAAATTATGTTTAATGTGCCATCAGAATATGAGCAGGATATATCATACATTTGATTAACAAGTTAAAAAACCTTAAATGTCTTCCTTTTTTCTAATGTGAAAGCAACAGTAATTAGAATTTATTTAGTGCTTATTATCAATAGTGTCCTAAAACTGCCTCACAGTGTGTGTGTGTGTGTGTCTGTGTGTGTGTGTGTGTGTGTGTGTCTGTGTGTGTGTGTGTGTTGAGATACTGGTCCTTCACAGTGAGATATCCTCATTCTTTATTTCATTCTTTGAGACAGAAGCTCACTAAGTTGCTAAATTTGTTGGGCTCAAACTTGCAATTCTCCTGCCTCAACCTCCCCGGGATTTAGGATTATGAGCATGCACCACCACATCCAGCCTGCATGTGTCCTTCGAATTAAGCATTCAGTGATATCTAGTGATTGAGTATTTACTCCACAAGGAAAGTAATTACAGTACAGAATATAGAAGTTAGCAAACATTACAAATCAGTTCCTGTTTGTAGAGCCAGTTGTTAAGCTTCACCAGCACACCACTCTCTGTTACACACCATGCACCAGTCTAAGCATTTTACATTAAATTTTAAAGCAATATGATTACACAAGTACTATCACTTATCTATAATTTATAATGAGAAAATAGTAAGCAAAAGCATTAGGGTAGTTTCCCAAGGTCATTTCACTCTATAACTATGAGTCAGGACCTAAATGACTGCTGCCCAATTCCACAGCCTGTCCACCTCATCAGGATGCTACTGCCCTGCTTTTCTTTTTTATGTCAGCTGCAGCTGAATTTCCTTACATTTTAAACAGTGCAAAGGCAAGATAGAGATGGGTTTATCTCTACTCAGCTCCAAAAGCAAAAATATAAATGAATAATTTGCATGCTAACAGACTGCATGAGGAGCCAGAAGAACCAAGTAGCATCTTTTGGGGCTGGGGGTATAGCTCAGTGGAATAAGCGTTTGCCTAGCAAGCACAGGGTCCTGAGTTTGATCCCCAGTACCGCAAAAAAAAAAAAAAAAAAAAAAAAAAACCAAGTAGCATCTTTGAAACTTTTTTAGTACCAACTCCATACAAGGAATGTGAATTCTGTATGACATGTCCTGGTAAGAAAAAGTACCTCATTGAATGGCAGCTATTATCAGAAGGCCAGTTTCCATCTGTGCACAGATTGAACAGTTTTCTTTGCTGCCCAAGGTAGTAATGTCCACTCTTGGGTACTGGTAGCCAGTAATTTTTATATCATTCTAATTGTGAAACTTTCCTTTGGACATGTGCGCCATCTGTAACCGCCCATAAAGGACTCAAGTCCAAGGCGCACAGTGTAGCTCAATAGACAGCATCACTGCACTGCAATATTTTCAGAATCTCCAGGAAAAGACAGTCTGCTAATTTAGATTGCAAATTCATATCAAAATATTACCCTAAAAGAGACATGAAGGGAGTAGAGAAGTCAGGATTTAGAAATTTTGTTTTGACAGCTAGTTCAAAAATTGTTATAAATGTTAATCTTATACTTACTTCCTTAACTATAAGCTTTTCTATTTAATAGAAGATACAGAAACAATTTGAGGCACATGAGCTATGTTGTCTTTGACCAAGGCACCAAATCCTTTCACTGTGGGAAATATAACCTCTTTAACAAATGGGAAAACTGGCTATCCACAAGCTGAAGATTGAATTTAAACCAAATCTTTCACCGTGTACATAGGTAAAATTAAAATGGATTAAAAGTCTTAACAGTAGAAGAGAAACACAATCTGCTGGAAGACAAAATAGGTAAAACTCTTAAAGGCATTGTAGACAAAAACATTTTTAAGAAAACTCTGGTTGTACACAAACTAATATCAAGAATCAACAAATGGAATCACTTGAAATTGTAAAGCTTCTGCACAGCAAAGAAAATCACTAAATGGTGAAGCAACAACCTATAGAACATGAACGTATTCTTGCCAGCTACCAGTCAGACAAAAAGCTACTATTTAGAACATATAAAGAACTAAAAACATTAAGAACACCCGCAAATTTAAAGACTCAGCAAAAAAATGGCATCTGAAATAAAGAACTACTTCTCAGATGAAGAAATACCAACGGCCAAAACATGTTCAACTTCACTGGTTATTGGAGAAAGGCAAATTAAAACAACACTAAGATTCTGTCTCATTCCAGAAAGAGGGGACACCATCAAAATATCAACCAACAACAAATGTTGATGAGGCTGTCGGGAGAAAAGAACACTTCTTGATTGCTGGTGGGACTGCAAACTGATAACAACTACAGTGGAAATCAGTATGGATATTCCTCAAGAAATTAACAGTAGAAATTTCATTTGACATGGCTATTCCCTTTCTAGAAATCTTCCCAAAAGAGTTAAGAGTGGTATATGCATACCCATGTTTATGGCAGTGCAGTTCACAATAGCCAAATCTCAGAAACAGCCTACATGTCTATCAAGAGATGAACGGATAAAACATGAGGTATGTATTTACACCCAATAGAGCACTACTCTTCCATAAAGAAGGATAAACTTGAGTCATTTATAGGAAAATGGATGCACCTGGAGACCATAATGTTAAATGAAGAAACTCAGACACACAAGCTTAAATATTGGATGGTTTCTCTTATATAAAGGCATGTATATATGACAGATAATAGGAAAAAAGAGAAAGGAAAAAGGGATTGTAATCCAGTCCAGGCAATGTATCTAAAAATGTACCTTGACTTAGGACAATTGTCCTACATGTTTTATGTGTTCTTTTATTTGTCTGGTTTTCAATCTGTATATATGATAATTGGCTTTATAAGGTCTAATAAGATAACTAAATGAATCTGATGCTGAAAGGAAAAGAGGGTGGAAGAAGGAGGAAAAGAAAAAAGTTGAAATATGTTATGTACATGTATCAGTTCCCTACAGTGAACAGAATCATTGCAAACATGTACTAGTAAAACAACGAAAAATTAAGACTAAAAGGCGGAGGCAGAGGGCAGAGGGAGGGAGGGAAAGAAGATGAAGAAAGGAATTAAGATGTGTGTTATCTACACGTAGCAATTTCATACAAGGAGTGTAAACATTTTGTACTACAAATATTTACTAGTGAAAAATAGTGAAAGCACAAAAAAAAAAAGAAAATACCAGTTTTTAAAAAATAAAATATATTCCATCCAAAAAAGCAAAACAAAGCAAAACCTTTATTCGGTAAAAGATATTAAAATCTTATTTGATCATTTTTTAAAACAGAAATCAAATCCTTTGAAAAGGAATAAAATAAATTCTTTTTTCCATCAAAATAGCAAACTTGATTACTCACTTCTGAAGACAAAGATCTGATTCCCGCACATTTATGCTCTTACTTTGGAATATTCACAGCTAGTACTGAGCCACAGCAGCACTGACAGTGTAGATGTGCGGTTTCTGTGTGACAGAAATTTCCCTGATGGACTCTGGGAAGAAATACTAGAATAGAGGAGAGCCCCTCTCAGTACATGTTCAGGTCTTACCAGGAATGGGTTGAGCACGGGATTGGATCGAACTGAGGTGTTCCTGAAGGAACCCAACACAGAACTGTAAAGCTGATGAAGAGTAGAAGGATGCTGAAAGGAGTGGACAAGACATAACGGGGCAAGGCCAGCAGGGGCGAGACGCGGAAAGCTTGTGCAGCCCGGGAACACAATTCCAACTTGAGGCGCCTGAGGGAGATAGGAGAAGGATGTTGGGGCATAACTGGGGGTATTCAAAATGAGTATTTCTTCTTAATCAATTGCAGTAGGTGATAACTCTCAAAACTTCAAAGCAAGTAGGTTTCCAGGAGGTGGGAGGAGGTAGCTTTTGTCTAGAGGTGTTCTACATCCAAGTTCTCCAGCACTGCTTCTGTGAGCAATTCACAGCAGAACCCTCTGAACAAAGCACAGATTGAGTCTTCCATCCATGCTTTGTGATTTCCAAAATCCTAAAATTAGGCTGAGATAAAGATGAAGGTTTAACAAAGATATAGCAAGGAGAAAATCATTAAGATTGAAGAAGTAACAAAATCACAGAATGGTCTGTGTTCAGCGAGGATATGGGGGCAACAGGAGGCCTGAATCTTCTTAACCCTTAAGAAATTGTGTCACACTTTGGCAAAGGCCTACAGTCTCTCCCAGCCTAAAGTCTACTAAGACAGTGACGGCTGGAGAGATGATATGTGGACATCTACTCTAGCTAAGTCAAGATATAAGTTTCAGAAAAATCGAGTTGTCAGGCCATTTTAGCACTATTGTGGAAGCAAACATGTAAAAACCTGTCATGTATGTAGGTGGAAAGACATAAAGAAAAAGAAAGCCAACATCATGTGCTTTGTAACTGAATGTAGTCAAAAAGCAAATATTGTATTTGTTCCACAGAATTATTCTTCCTTTCAGAAACCTGAACATATATGTGCCATCTTTCTAATCTCTCTACATCTGATTTTGGAATGAGTATTTGTACTCTCTATTAAAACGGAAGGAGGAACTAGGGTGGGAGGAAAGGGGAAAGGAAGCAAGGGAAAAGAGAAAAAACACAAACTAGATATACTATTAGTGTCTCTTTCTTTACAGAAAAGCAAGATTTGTGCTAATATTAATTGAGGAATTTTTTATGCCCATATCTTGTACTCTGAGTAATTACTTTAAAGAGAATAATATGCAATGTATTCACTATTATTATTCTCATATTACCTTGTTGTGAAATTTTGTTGTGCCGTTTTTCCACAAAATTAAAAAAAATTCCCTTAGGTAAGCCACATTGTTACATTTGCTTCTCTTTATTTTCCCTCAAGAAAACATTTGAAGATTTTTTTATGATACTCTGTATTTCCTGGGTGGATGACAAATTAGGTAAGTAGGCCATTTGTGAATAAATAAGAATATTATATTTTACTTTAAACAGGACAGATAACCTGTCTAGAACCTCAGTGAAAAATAGACTAAGAACAGTTCACATCCTCCAGAACCGTATGAGTTTTTCAGCAGTTACTGACTCACATATAAAATAAGCAATTTGATCTATGAGATAAATTCCACTTGAGGACTTGAAAGCATAGGAAGGAGGATTGATATTTCCTAATTGTATTTATTAGGGTTTTAACTGTAAAGCCAACATGTTTTCAAAATTCATTATATATCACAGTGTAAACCTAAGGAAATCTGATTGGATCTCCTAATTTTTAAAAGTGAAAAGAAGTATGAGATAAATGGCACCACAAGATCATTGAAAATTTATTTGTTTTTTACTTTCTCTTTTTTATCTTTTTCAGACAGGGTCTCACTATGGAGTTCAGGCTTGAGCTCATTTTGTAGCCCAGGCTGGCCTCAAACTTGCAATAATGCGTGCATCACCATGCCCAACTTAAATGTCTCTCTCTCTCTCTCTCTCTCTCTCTCTCTCTCTCTCTCTCTCTCTCTCTCCTCTCCTCTCCTCTCCTCTCCTCTCCTTGGTACTGGGATCAAACTAAAGGACCTCACCTTACCAGGCAGGTACTTGTGCCACTGAGCTATATCCTCAGCCCCCAAGGTCACTGAAAATTTAATGATCCGTGATTTGATTACACTTTTGCCTGCGTGAAGATAACCGGGATAAGAACAAAATCTAACTGTTCTGGAGATCAGCATGGACATATGCCTCATGACAGCATTTTTAACTTAGAGAAGAAAAAGTGAGAATTTCAGGGAAAAATGGTCCCATTAAAAAATAGATTATATAATCCTAACTAGAAGTATAAAGAATTTACCTGAGAGATACTAGATAAGAAAGCAGGGTTTTTTTTTTTTTTCCCCTAGATAAAAGATGGTAGATTTCTTTACTGAAGATTTCTCCCTTCAGTATGGTGAAGAATAACCTCCATTCTATTAGTTTTATGAATAGAGTCATTAAGTGGTTTCTTCTACAATTGTCACTTTGTTGGTAAAGATTAGGATAGTTAAAACAAAGGAAAGGGCGGCTTAATTCCCTTGAAATCATAAATAGGCAAGAGAATTGACCAATTATGTTTAATATAATAATTAATATGGCTGATGGGCCTTTTAATTTTATTTAGTTTTATTTTGCTTGGGGTTCCTTGACATGTGTGCTTGCTATTTGTATACCGCTTGCCAATATGCTCTCTGCCTCTTTTTCGCATTTCCTTACGTTATTAGTCACCTTCCCATCACTGGCACAAACTACCTTGCCCCTAAAACTTAGAGGAGGAGAGATTTATTTGGTTCATTGTTCAGTCCAAAGCTTGATGTCTTCAGGGTCATCATGGCATGATGGAAGGACTTGATGGAGCACACCTGCTTATCCCATGACAACCAGGGAAGCAGAGTGATCCAAAAGGGCCCATAGACGGAAATACACCCTTCCAGGTCCCAGCCCCAGTGGTCAGCCTCTTCTGACCACATCCCACCTTTGAACAGCCCAGCCAGCTGTCAGCCCATCAGTGCATAATGAGATAATCTGATAAACGCAGCACGATCCAAAAGCTCCACCTCTGAATGTAAGACTTGGGGGGGGGCATTTTAGATCTAAGCTACCGCATTTGTTTTGTAGATTCACTGATCTTCACCGAGGCTTATTAATTATACCTATAAGTTTTGTGTTATCTTGATGATCATTCTAGACTTCATAAGATTCAGCATTAACCTATCACATGCTTCAAAGAATGACATGTGTCCTTTCACTTACAAAGTAAGAATATTACGACAGCATACTTCATTTACCACCCTACTTCGTTCTATTGTCATCTATTTTATTCCCATGGTTATTATATCTGCTTTAAATAATTATTGTTTAAATCTTGCTTATACAATTTCTAAGGCAGCCAAGGGCATTATTAAATTCCAAGTTAACTTATCCCCACTACCAATCATCTTGAAGATTCTATAATGCTCTATAAATTATACCTCCACTCTGGTTTGGAAAATATAAGCTATTCTAGTCCTATGTAATTTCCGGAAATTATTTTTTATATTTCTTTCTGGTGATACTTTCTCCAGCCTCTGATAGCTTTCCTATATGCATATGCCTTGATCAGATTTTGTCAAAAACTACGAACAAATAATATCCACTGCAGCTTTTCCAAACTCTCATCTCTGGCTCTTCAACTTAACAAGACTTCTGATCATATTTAGATTTATCCTACCTGCACTGATGCTTGGGAGCCGAATAGTAAGAAGGAAAAATTATAAGCCTTGAAGTGCTTGTTTTGTTTTCCTCCTAGAGATTTTATTTCTGTATTCCCTGTTCTCCAACATCTGAAGACTTTTGTTTAGTATTCTACATGCTGCCGCAAGCAGAAGGTAGAAAGGAATATGGGAAAACCTCAATAGTAGGTAGTAAGTTATACTAAAAAAGGAGAAAAGTTCTGGTGTGCTGTTGCATTTATAGTTGGGGGAAGATAAATAAAGCATTTTAAATGTTTCCACCAGTAAATGATACATATTTGAAGAGATAGATATTTCTAACAAGATTTAAACATTATGCAGTATGTACAATTATCAAAACATCACTTTGTACCCCATAAATACACATAAACGTGTATCTTTTTGCTCTTCATCTCCTATCAATAGTCATCTGGATTAGAAAATTAAGTAATATTATAAAGATGAAAATAAGGTAGCTTATTAGTGTCTCATTTTTTGTATTTTTCAGGTTTTCTACAATAAATATATAAGGACCATAATTATAAAACTACTTTTATAAAAGAAAACATAAAAATGCTGTCTCCCAACCTAGCTTAATTCTCTAACAGACAGTAACACAATAGATGTCTGTTTAACAAATGAGGAAAAATAGTAATGTTTAAGTACAAAACAATAATATACCCTATTAGTTCCTTAATTGCTACACTTCTTTCCTCTTTGACCCCCTCAGCACTTATAATGCTCCCCACTGTCTCCACAAGGCTTTTAGCTTTCTGTTTTATGAAACACAAGCACAAAGCTTTCTATAGCTTATAAAATAAGCTTGTTACTCTTAATGAAGTAACTAAAACTCCACTAAATTAGCCCCTTATCCCTAAGTATAAAAGTAGCCAGTGCTAAGTCCAGTTCCTAAAAATAGCTCTAGAAATACCTGGCCAGGAGCTGCCTCTTCTCTTCGGATGGCCATTGCTCAGCGAGCACTCAGAGCTCAATTGCCCGTAACGCTGTCCTCAACTTCTTCATAGAAGATATTTCAATCAATGAAATGCTTACTAATTAACATAAATACAGATACAGAAGAGTCACCTATTTCTTCTCTCTTTGATTGGCAGCAGGCACTAGTGTACAGCTCACAAAATCATTTGCTTTCCTAGAAAACCAGATGTGTAAGTGCAGAATATGCACATAAGTCGTAGAGGTATCATCAACTCTTTAGGGAAAATGTTTAATCTAACCTAGTTGAATTACTGACCATTCTAACTTCGAGACACTGCCACACTGGAAACCTCTCTTAATGCGTTTGCAGATATGAATTCTAACCACCTACTAGAGGACAAGCTCCTGTCTGTGTTCCCATCACCCTTATGCTGCGTACCCCAACACCACCATGCAGGCCCGTGTTTAACGTCACTCTGAGTGCTCAGCACATAGTAAGTATTCAACAAATATGTTTAATTAGATTTTAGTGTTAGATTTGGGAAATCGTTGGACATAAAGTGCATTTTAGAATGAATCTACTTTGCTTTTGAGCTACAGAGCTACTCAAAATCAGGTTCTTCACTCTTACTCCCCAAAGTATAATACAATTCCCTTTGCACTCTTATGAGCTCCTAAGGGTGAAGAGCATTTCAACCGCTATGTGATCCTTCCAGGTGCTCTTCATCCATTCATTCTCTCATTTATTCATTTATCCCTACATTTTTTCATTCAATAAACCTACAAACACACTATTATCTGAGAACAACGTTCACTTGCCTTCTAAGTCTTCTATTCACATAACTAAATATTGTCATTATCTTTATCATTCTTCTTGTGACATGCATTCTAACAAACTAGAGAGGGATAGTGGGAGACCAGAGCCAAGAATGTGGAGGAAGAACTATTTCCTCTCTTGTCTCAAGCCCAAGCTTCTACTCTTTCAACATAGGCACTCATTCAGAATGAATTATTGAGACTTTCTCGGAATATGGTAATAAACAAAATGTATCTAATATCTAATACTGTGGTAGATCAGAATTATGGTATAAAATTGTTATGTTACTTAAAATGCTTTAGAGGGAGGACATGTACAACCCTGCTGAGTGCGTTTTCTGCCTATAAGTAATGTTTTATTTGTAAAACTGTAAAAAATAATCTATCAGTGTTAAAGCACTACAGATAACTATTTTCTAGAGATTAACATAGCACAAGCAAATGCAGTATTATAGCCTCCTAAGCTCCTGCTTACTATTTTGGTGTTATATCATGATTATAGATGGTCAATATTACTATCTTGATAATGAGCATTGATTTTCTAAACTCATCTGCACATAGTACCTACAGTGAGCCTGGCTTTTCTTCTGATGGCTCAGTGATTTTAAAAATAATTATTATTCTATAATAATAATTATTATTATTATTTTAAAGTTGGGGCAAACATTACGGCTATTCCTGTAAGTGCATATGATCTATATCATAGAAATGAGAAGAGCAACCACCACCCACACACTGGGGAACAGCAATCTTCACAATGTCTGCTTTGCCAGGCAAGGACTGGAGCTCCCAACTCAAGGCTCATCTCTGGATACACACAGAAACCTTCACTGTTCACAGCTTTTCCCCCCATTAGTCACACAATTAGTATTCACACCGTCTCCCCTGGATTTGTAGAAATAATCCCTTAAACATTTAGGCAGGCTTCCAGCAGAATCTCTAATGTGAATGCTTTGGCTTAGAATCAGTGAAAGGTGATTTTATGTTGTACAACCAGCTCATGTCAAGACATTTCAGTGGCACGTCACTAAAATGCACTAACCTTGTGCTTCATTTTTTAAAACCTCTGGGGCTAACGTGCCCTTACTTGAACAAAGTTCCTTTCCAGATCATGGGGTCTTTCCACTAATGCCTGAAGTTGAATCTTTCTTCTTTGGTCTATATTACCTGAGGGATCAATTGCAGGCAAAAAGGAATTCACTTTAGCAAACCTTGTGACTTCTCTGAATCCACAGAGCCTTCCAGAAGTGGAGGCTGTGTGCCAGCTCATTATTATCTGACCCATGTGGGCCCTCCATCGAGCAATTAGGAAATAAAGAGTTTTATTGTCCTAGGGGAAAAAGGAATGCAGTGAAATGGTCCGGAGAAAGACAGAACATGAAAGTCAGAGCTCTGTGGCATTTTACGTATGCCAATGTGAAAATCCTTTATTCACTGCAGATACCTAGAGACAGGGTCACAGAATTGAACTAGAAATAACTGCTGAAACATTTTTACCTTTCCACTTTCCTTCTGCCTTCAACTGGCATTGTTCACAGATGCTTCCTTTACTCTTTCAGATAGGGGATCACACGTTTTGCTTAAGGTATAATTTAATAGAAGTCATGCTCAGTTTTTTTGTAGTATCATCCAGCACTGGTATATATTATATAAGGTATATTTTGAAGTCATAGAAGCCACGGAGACAGAATAAATAAATAAAAATTTTAAAGACATAGACCAATTGAGCATAAATATAGCTACTATCTTAATGAAAATTTGGACTCTAAGTATAAGGTGCTGTCATAGATCCTTAGTTAAACACCCCCATCCATTATTAATTTATATTTAATTATATAAGCTGGAGAGCTTTTAACCCTTGGACAGACCAAAATTTAGGTAAAATTTTTATTTTTTCTTAATTACTTTATATGTGTTAGCTTTACTCTCCAATGTAAACAGCTTGAGGGCAGGACAATGTCAAACCAGCTCCTAAATTCCTGTACTGCATGCCATGAACACACACACACACACACACACACACACACACACACACTGTTTCTACTTAATAACCTTACAACCACTGTGATAAGCAGGTCAAATACAACTCTCAAAGTGCCCTAAAATTGGTTGGAGAACCATATGAACTACAGTTGATCAAACTAAGAAGCTTATCAGGACCATGTTAATAAGGTAGTCAACTTACATAATCATTGCTGTGTCTTATTTTCTGGAAACTGCAGAAAAATTACTACAAGAATCAAAAGAGAGGAAGGACACAAAGCATGAGGAAAACTGGCAGACACCTTTCAATACATATATATGGACACTAAAGAGGTTAGGACCTCCTTGGGCTGTCATTGCTCTTTGGCTGTCCAACCTAAGAGCACCAAAGGCAAGTCTTCCAGACAATTTGCTGCAGGCTTCTCTTCCTTTTCCAGAATTCAGTCACACCTACACACTCAGAAAATGAAAATAGCCACTAAGAAAATTTCAAAAACCCAGTCTGTCACCAAGCTCTGTGCACCAAATTCCTTGCTCACTCCAGGGCTAGGTGACAGCTGGCATCAGTCCAGGCCTAAGCAAACTGCCATCTCTAATTTGCAATCTAATCCTAAATAATTAGTTATCTCTTCCTTTAACTCTCAGCACAATTACCACTTGTTGAGAAATGCTTATCTAAATAGTTCATAGGGTTAAATCTCTGGGGTTTTCCCCTCTCGTGTCCCATGTGCACCTCTTCTTTTAGTACAACACATTTCTATTTGCCCATGATGCATGAAACTATTCTTAATGTCCATTGCACACAATAAATGAAAATAAGCATGAAGATGGGGAGACTGCCTCTTTTTTCTTCCTCCACTGCCCCCAATTCTAGCACACTGCACTGAACAAAGGTGCCCGATTGATTTTTGAATGAATGAATGATTACATAAATAAATGACCAGTTCTCTGTGCACAAGCTTATGGAGTTTGTGTTTATAGGTAATATTTTGAAAGACATTATTAAGAAAATATTTCCTTCAGAAGGATGAGGCAGGGGGATGACAAGTCTGGGGGAATTAGCAAAACCCTGTCTCAAAAAATATAAGGGTTCCACCCTCTCCCCAGTACCACACACACAACAGAACTTCTTAGGGACTTGTAAAAATAAAAGACTTCTAAAGAGAACCTGAATATAAACTAAAATAAAAATAGCATCATTAATAAATGCAGCCAGACATGGTGGTGCATGCCTCCTATAATCCAAGCACTCAGAAGTCTGAGGAAGGAGGATCATTGCAAGTTCAAGACCAGCCTGTGCTACAAAATCAGCTCGAGCCAAGCCTGAACTGCACAGCAAGACCCTATCTCAAATAATAATAATAATAAATATAGTATCTATCTCAGTCATGGAACCAGAATTGTCTAAAGATTTTGATTTATTCACTTCTAGGTTTACTTTATATTTAATACATAAAATAGTCCCAGCTTTGTCACAGCATAATTTTTAAGAATCTTTATTCTCAAAAGTAATCCAACTTGATTAACAAATTAGATGATTGCTTTACTTGTTATAAGGGGACATTCTTGGGTTCTGGTCCTGGGTGATCATCTTAGTCCATTTGAATTGCTATAACAAAATATCATGAACTGAGTGACATAACTAACAGAAATTTATTTCTCATGGTGGTGGAGTCTGAAAAATTCAAATTAGAGACAGCAGGTCCCAGGTCCGGTGCTTGCTGGTCCTGGAGTTCACAGATGGCGCCTTCTGGCCATGTGGCCTCATGCCAAATGGAGCAAATGAGCTTGCTTAGGTTTCTTTTTATTAGAGTTTTAACCTATTCATGAAGACTCCTTCATGACCCAATCAGCTCCCAAAATGCCTCACTTCCTAACACCATAACCATGGGAGTTAAGAGTTTTGTGGAGACAAAACATTCAGACCATAACAGTAACTTTGTAAAATACAAACTGAGAGCCCTATGCAAGTGTTCCAATTTTAGATGTACTATTTGTTTTCTTCTCACATATATAGAAATGTACACATAATAATAATCTTAAAATAAAAAGCACTATAATTTTGGAGCATCTTGTTGAATTTAGAGAAGTATTAGATAGGACAAATATCAAATGTAATGTATTCCTGCTTGAAATGTTTAAATTACAAATCAGGCCATTACATTATGTGTAGGTCCCAATTGCAATTTGACAGATTGGACTTCATCATTTTATCCTATATCATATTCAATGATTCTTGACATTTTATCAGCCAGAGTGTTCCCTAACAGGGTTGGCCCTGACTTAATATCCAGTTTAGTTACTTGAAGCAGAGATGTAATTGACCTGTTGGGCTGTTAAGATTATTCTCAGAATAAAGAACACATCCCTAAGAACTTTAATATTTCCTTTTATATAATCTGAATATAACCCACCAAAGTATTTAGTTGTTTAAATAATGGATAATAAGGTACTAGTAGGTTTGATGCATAGTAAATAATTCTTTTTAACAAATGAATGACTAAAGTGTTCAACACAGAATTAATTCTACTTCATAGTAGCTCCCTCAAATTATTTTAAATTAATACAGAAACTTGTAGAGGGTTAAATCTATCATCCAGCTCCATTCTGTGAATGTTTTTACTTTGAAATTTATATCTACAACAGAAAATCAACCTGAGACTATAACTGAAAATCACAGGTAGAGATATCGTCTTTTTTCCTTTTTCCAATTCCTCATGCAAGTCACTTATTACAAATTTTATGTTTGCAATTCTTTCAAGCTTCTTGCTACTAAAAGCATACCAACAGAACAAATTATTTACAGTTCAATAAATATGGAGTGTGTTATTAAAACGCCTGTCTTCTTTGTTTTAGGGTGTTTTACTACACTAGCAGCACAAATACTCACATTCCTGAATGGGTGTGTTTTCAGTGGCTAGCATCAAAGGTAGACTTGGGAACCCACGTGCAGCCTTTTAGTGCCCCGAAGACATCCACCCAAAGTATGTGCAGTGTAGAACATGACGATGGTACTCATGGTTTCCTGGGTCTCATTCAAACTTCAGTGGAGCCATTGATAAAAGGTATGGAGTACAACTCTCCAGAACAGCTCAGAGCTTGATGGGCACAGCTAGGTCAGAGCAAGAGGTTCTGTATCTTAAGTCAGATATGTCTGCCTACAGGGTACAAACCCCTGAGGTGTAAACCCAACCACAGAGCATAAGAAACAGCTGCACTATAGAGGCAATTGTGGCGTGAGAAGCCTAGAAGCAGACAGTATGCATTCTTTCCATCATTCATTCATCGATAACATATCTACTGAAAATCCACAATGTGTCAAATCCTATGTGCATTGTGACGGTGAGTAAGTCTTGAGATCCCTCACCTCAAGAAATGTGTATTCCAGGAGAAACAACATGCTTGAATTGAATAATCACATCTATGTACGTATGTACATATAAATGTGAAGTGAGATAGTTCTGATGGAAAGGCTATAGTTAAATGAGAATCATGACAAGAGACAAGGGAACAGGAAAGGGAGGAAGGGCAAGCTAATCATTTAGCTTTGTAGCACCATGAAGAAGTAATTACATATACGTGATCACCATGAGGCCAGTAGGAGGCACATTTTAGCCTGGAGGAAGTGCATCCGGGGCAGGAGAGAAGGGGCTTCATTTGCAAAGTGGCTTTGTGGCTGAAACCCAGATGGTTTGGGGGAGCAGAGTCCCCTTGGAGGAAAATCAGTCCTTAGGAGATGTGAAGAATGTGGTTTTCCCCAGAAAATGGCAGAGCAGTTAATGTCTAGGAACTGCTACAGCTGCGGGGCTATGGGAATGTTTTCTGGGAATGAACGGTTAAATCTCAGCTCTGTTAGAATGCAAGTTAGTCACAACTCACACAATTACCTCTAGAAAGAAATGAGAAACAAATTATAATTACCTCCTGGTGCAGTTTTTCCACCCTTGAGGTGACCGAGGTAGAATACAAAGGCTTTCCTCACCGGAAGGTGACAATTGTGTGGTGCTAATCACACTGCAGAGCTCCCTGGTGGGACAGGATGAGGCCACTGCTTGGCCTGTCTTCTTCCCCTATGCCCTCTGTTCTCTGAGTTACTTTTCAGAGAACTTTCAATAAACTATAAGCACAAGAATCTCTTTTCAGGTTCTGCTTCCTGAGAAATGGACCCCGGACAGCTGTAATCATCACTGTGCTGGTCTAGTTTTCCTCTGAGGCTGTACATTCTTTTTTGCCCTACTAAGAACACTAAGAGCTCAACTCACTTGACTTCCAGAAAACTGGTCTTTGCCGTCTGACAGTTTCACACTCACTGCACATGTAGCGTCTTTCAAAGATCTCTCCCCCTCCCTCCCCTGCCCCTCCCCACCCTGCCCCCTCTTCTTCCTCCTTTTCCTCGCTCCCCTTTTTCTTTTAGCCTTACTTGGAGACTGAACCCGGGGCCTAGTGCGTGATGGTAGGCAGGCATCCTACCTCTGAGCTACACTCGTAGCCCTTTTTTTCTTTTAGTTTAATTTTGGAACAGAATTTTGCAAAAGTATCTAAGATAACTATAGCTTCTCAAAATTTTCCTGCCTCCATTCCCTCAGTAGCTGAAATTACATGGTCCATGACCCCTGTCTCCTTTAAAGGGTCTCAATTGGTTGCATACTGATTGCTTTCCTTGTCTGAAGAAGTCTTATCAGGCTGTGAATTTCACAGGAGTAAATGTTAATGTTCTTCTGTTTTTACCCAACTGGCTGTATAGCACAATAGTGCATAAAGACACAGTGATTCATTCAGCTTGATCCAGATGATTATAGTGTTGTATATTAAGCAGGTTATGATGTAAGCAGAGGTTAATCTCCACAAATGAGACAATCTCAATGGACTTTCACTTTCAAGACTAACCCAGACCAATCCAAATCTTTTCCTATTCTAAGCTATTGACTCTTCCGTTCATTTACACACCCAGGTCCCTGTTTCCTTCCAGTTACCGATGACTCATTTCTACCCATCTTTCCAACAGACTTTAACATCTGACTCTGCAGCACGTTGAGAAATGAATCAGGCAAGAAATTGACAAATAGAAATCCTTCCAGCATGAAGAAAAGTACTCCAAGCACAAAACTCTCCACAAAAGACCACGGCATTCATAAAGTTTAAGTTAAAACTCTGCTACCTCTGATGTACTCACATTCAGCACATTAATACAGTTGATACCGAGGACCAGCAGGGGCAAAACCACCAAACAGAGAAATTTGGAACAAACAGGTGACATTAAATTATTTTACAGTGTTGGCCCAACAAAGATTCTAGGGAGATTTCAAACACAGAGGTGTTTGCAAATGAAGCAATAGCTTGCGGGACCTATATGTGATTAAATGTCTGCAAAGGAATCTGAACTCAAAACAATTAATTGACTCTGTTTAGTTGGGAGGAGATCTGAGGATGGAGAACAATGGAAGGGAAAAGGGGACGTGAAAAGGACCAAGACGGGATATGTGTATGTAGACTCCTCCATGATCAATGTATTATTACTTATTGCAAACAAATATTAATTAAAATGGAGAAAAACAAACAAATAAACTAACAAACCAGACAGTCCCTGAGCAGTTGAGAATGCACTGAATATGCGTGACGTTACTTACAAATACATCATCCCAGCCCCCAAGGCCAGGTAAGCGTCTGTAGGGCGCATCCACTGACCTACGGCATACGTGAGTGCAGTAACTGAGATAACAAAACACGAGCTCCTGGTTCCCTCACTGTCATAATCAGCGCATCTATATTCATGCGTGTGTTTTGTATTCATCTCAAGTTGTAATCGCCCAGGAGGAAGCTGATCTCTAACATCCGAGTCATGTTTTCTCTGCAAAATGGGGATTAGGCCCGTCAGCCCCCAAGTCTAAATATCCTGCTGATCAACAACCAGCGAAGAGAAAACTACAGAAAATGAGTAGGTTTTACATGTCAAGGTGCAAATAAAAAAAGAGCAGCCCCTGCAATGACAAGAGACTAGGCTAGCAAGAGTGTAGATTCGAAGTGGATTTGATCACAAAATTTAAATTGGAGTACCTAAGACCCCAAATGTGAACTTTAAAAAGAGAAACATGGTCATATTTTCATCTCTGAAAAACATAAAACTGCTCATGCTATGACTTCGTTTCCAAAACATAAGGAATGGTGTCTCATAGATGGATACGCAAGTATCGCTTTGCACATAGGTGCAGACAGGAGACGAGAGGATACGGAAAGTATTTCTGACTGTATAAGGCCAGCTTCAGTAGACAGAAGCGCACCATGAGTAGCGCTCCATTTATCTCACTGCCACGAATGTCATCATGCAACAGTGAAAAGCACTTTTTCCGCCTAATTAAGGACCCCATGCTGCCTTTACCGTCATCACAGGTCTCGTTAGTGCCCAGTGAGGGTTTTGGTATCAGTCACCTTAAGCAGAGACGTTATTTAGGCTCAAGCGCTGTATGTATTTGCATCCTTTAATGGCTGCAAGTCCATTACCTGACTTCAATATGATTTGTAGGAATTTGAAATATTTTTTTTTCTCAGTGGCATGGTGGCTGGATCGGGGTAAGATACATCCTAGGCAGTGGCAAACTCAAATAAGATAACAGGATATCTTATTTTTGATATGTGTTTTATTATCTATCTCATAAATAATTCACCCTGAGCAACGTGGTGTGTAGTCAATGCATTTGCACATAACTCACGCTGAGTCTCTGTCACCTTTTTACCTGTAATGATGTGCTGGCTCTGTAAAGAAAATAAGCAGAGATCTTCAAAACATAGATTGCTCACCTATTCTATGTGTAGTAGTGAACGTTTCACCTTTTTATCTTTATGTCCTGCTTACACTCGCAGCAGAGTTAAATGGAAAATGGGAAATATTATACTTAATAGTTAGGTTTGAAATTTTTAGCTTTATCTTTTAATATTGCCTAATCCACACATTCTAATCTCCGAGACTGTCAGAACATTTTTAATAAACACAAACTATTTTACACTACATCAAAGTTACAAGTTGACCTATGACTTCCACATAACACTGTTAAGCTTCTAGACAGTGCGGTCTGTATCTTATTCAACTTTATATATTTTTAATATTTAGTACTATTTTTTTTTCACTGAGTGAAGGCTGGATTTGATCAGTGCCGAATAAATGTTTCTTGAAGTACTTAAAAATACTTAATTATGCGTAGTAGACAGATCCTAGATAACCTCTAATAATTCTCACTCTTAGCGTTAACACCGGCATCCCGTCCTCTCCCTTGGAGTGAAAAGATGATGGATCCAAAGATTAGTTTGTGCTTCATGTGGCTCAGTCTGCACCGAATAGGCAGGAACTCTCCTTGCTGGTCTGAGGCAGTAAACAGCTGCATTGGAGTTCTATGCAAAAAGAACTGTGGACCGTCCTTAGGACATGACTGAGCCCTGGCTGATAATGAACACAATATCAGCCTCCTTCATATATGCCCAAAGCAATCAGACATGTCTTTTAGAAATTTAAAAAATAGCTCAGGACTTATTTTAGGAATTGTAGAAATAGCTCAGGACTCAACACAATATCTTGTTTTAGAGGAAAACTACTGTTGGTCCTTCTTTAGAAATATAGTGCTCTTGAATTGCAGATATTTTAGAGTTTGGGGCAAAGGGTTGCTCACAAGAAACAGAAAAGGAAGAGAGGTTAACAAAATAGGCCAGAAGTAGGAAAGCAAAACAAGTGTCAGGAATACAGCAAGGAGTTGTAAGACTCTGGCACACCAGAGAATGACCCCCCAGTCAGGAGGATAGAGCCAATTTCATGCATCAAATGATGTTATTCCAGTGTCACTAGAGCTTATGCTTCTTTTCAAAAGAAATAAAAATATGAATCATTACTGGGAAAAGAGTCACCTGCTATCTAAATATTGAAAAACTAATTATTATAAGGTAGTATTTAGTCCTACCTTGATTGTTAAGTGCTGGTCAAATAAAACCTGCATTCTGACCCCAGCGTTCATTTTAGAACTGAGGAAATAAAGATCCAACATGGATAAAGTGGCTCTGAACACCCTACAATTAAAAAAAATCAAAACTCCATAATTACTGCCCCTACTAGTATACCTGGAAACTACAATAAGGTATTAGTAATGGAAGATTCAAATGCAACCCCTTCGGAGTATAAATAATTAATTTCAACCAATGACTACAACAAAGTACAAAGAGTTGCCATGGAAATACCATGCCTCTAAGGTTAAAGGCATTTACTTGTTTGTGAGTTTAGACATTCAAAAGACAAAGGCAAAATAAATGCAAAAGTTATCCAGTCTAAGCATGACAAATCACTATTTACCAGTCATGTGCGATGCTAATAGTGTTTTAAATATTCATTAACTTCCAAGTGAAGTTGTCTGCTTTCGCCTTTGTCTGGACCACACTGCCTCCCACTAACCCAGAGTGAATGTCAAGCCGCAGCAGGGCTTCAGGGATGCAGACAACGAAGCAGTCACAGTAAGGGTGCTCATCCCCAGGGTTCAGGGGAGAGGAATGGGAAAAAAGAAACCCAGCATCCCATTTCTACGTGTACAGCCAACTCAGCTCCAGGGTCACTTATGAGTTAGGGCCGTATGACTCAGGTTTCAGAAGCTCTGAGTGTTCCAGCGATAATTGCCTAGTTGTGAAATTGTGAATGATCAAAACTTTATTCAGTCCCGGGTGGTCAGTGGGTATCCACAGTCATATCATTTACAAGTTAGGCTAAGTAACTGGCAAATGCACTCAGAGTGCCTAAAAGAATAGATTTCAAAAGGTAAGAAAGATGTCGGTAGCCACTTTTTCTTGGGAAAGCTCAGTGGATTTTAGACGTGCATTAGACAGCTGTAGTTATTTCATAAAACATGGAGAAGTTTGTGATTGTGGGTGCAGCTGAGTCATTATTTATACCAATGGAAGGAGGGGTAAAATAGTCTCTAAAACAGTGTCTTAAAAAGATTTGGATTCGGCCTTGAGGGCATTAGGGAACGTTTCACTTATCTTCACTTATGGCCTTCACTACTGAACCCCTAGTGGAGGGATGAGTCACTGAGTAGCTCTAAGAGAAAGAGGGGCGGTTGGGAAAGGAGTCAAATGTATCTTAATTTGATAGGTGGAGCGCCTGCCATTCATTTAAAAAAGACTGGGAGCTAGTGACATCCTCTGCAGAAACCTGTTTCATCCAATTTTCTGGCTCACAGTAGGCCCCCTCCCTTATTCCTACTGGCAAAAGGAAAATCAGTTTAATCTGCTGATTCTTTCTGTTTCAGTTTAATGTGGATCATCTTCAGACATAAAAATAAAAGCTTGTACTATTACTTCCAGATTCTATGTGCTATTACTTCCAGACTGTACATATCCCTGTGGGATACATTCCAGAACTAAGTGGAAAGAGCTTCAGCAGGTTGTACGGTTTTCTTCACAATAGTTTTGTAATCTCATTGCCAAGGAGGCTGCTACTTTAGGCATCAGTCAATTTGTACTCTATGGAGGTATCAGGTTGTTGGAACCAAAGTCCATGATTGAAGGGACTGGCTGGCGAGTCACTTACACCTGTTATCTTCTCCTGCTACCTGCTTCTTTTTCTTGGAACCTCAAGTGGCCCTTGCTTAGGAAATATTTTAAGCATTTCCTTATTTAAATTTTAGGCGGTTCATTTTATTCATAGACTTTCATGATGTCAATAACTTCTTCCTACTTTCTTACAGGGTGAGTTTCACCCTTGGCTCTGCCTATGGTTTAGGTTACACTTTTAGTTATTCTCTGCATAAGACTCACTTGTCTCTGCCTTGTTATTCAAATAAAGAAGTTAATGCCTCTTTCTACTATAATCTCACTGAATTTTTATCTATGTGTTTAGATACGGTGTAGTGGAAAGCACCAAACACGAGAAGCGAACAGCTTGACTTCTATTTCTTGGTTTGAAAATGTGTCCTGGGATATAGCTAGACAGAGCAGTGGTTGAATTAAATGAACTCTAAGCCCTGACTAACTTCTTCCTTGACATAAGCAAGATGTTTAGTTTCCCAGCTTTATTAGTGCACATTCTGTCAATGCACCACTATGGCCACACCAGTCAGTGAAGCCAACATATTTTCTGATAGGCCAATGTCCAAGGAGAATATTCAGTTCACCCAAACAACATTTACTGAGTTCCTGCCAGGAGCAAGGTATGTGGTAGACCCTCAATGTTTATTCAATAGAAGATGTATTCTAAATTAGAATACAGTTCTGCTAGTAATAAAGTATGTGATTTTACCAAACCTTTTAGCATATCTGGTTTTCAGCTTCTTCATTTGTAAAGTGGAAGATGCTCAAAGAAGAACTTTTTGCTGGATTGATCTATGAGTAGTAGTGATTTCACTGAAGCCAGTGGAATTCATTTTTTAAAGGTATGAGTAAAGGAAGGACATTATAATTTCATAAATCACTAAATTAATTTAAAGTGAAAAGTTGAATTAATTGCACGAAGGAAATTTCAGCTTGTTCACCTGCTCTTTGAATAAATGTCTAATCTCATACATCCTTTTACTGTGTACTTTCTAGTTATATAATTATGTACTCATTTGCTACAGGGATTTTTATGTTGTGTAGAAATCTCACATTGACAAAGGAAAGTTTAAAATATGATCTTGGAGATAAATACTTCTGGGTTCCGCGTGCCAACCCCAACCCCACTTTGTTCAAAGCTGCGGTTGGGTTCTGTGTCCTCCCGCAGACATGAGCACCTCCCTTTCACTTGATACATTTGCGTACCACAAACGTGAGCCAGGTCTGTGTGTACCCTTGCACAACAAACCAGTAAAAATTACCCCATCTTCAAGCACATGAAAGTGTATTCGTGTGACGAGCACATAACTGTGATAGGACTGGAAAAAGACATGGCCTGGGCTGTCCCAATCATTATCAGTTGCATCGCATGAGATTCACCGCGATTTTGCAAAAGCAGCAGGCCAAGGAGGTAGGATATAAATTTTCTTGATTTAAAAAACCCAAAAAGCTGATATATACATATGTATTATGCATAATACATACAAATGTGTGTGTTTCTGCATATATGTTTATAGAATGAGGGCTAAAAGAAATGGGGACCCATTCTGATCACTAGATTTAAGCAGTTAATATGTATGTCGTGCTTAGAACAATGCTTAGTATATACTAAGGGCCATTAATGAATGAGCTATTACTAGAATACAGGAATGGTGAGTTGAGCAAGGTCAGTGTATCCATGAGAGGCACAATAGCTGAGCAGCCCCAGACCCTCGTAGCCTCACTTCCTTGTCCCTCTCACTTGGTACATTTGCCTACCTGGAGCCAGCTGGCTGCTTGGCACTTGGAGTGGGTGTATCACCCCATAAGCCAATCAAAGGCAAGAGGCCAATAACATTGGCTGCACCCAATCTCTTTCCTAGATTTTTCTAAAATCCTCTCCCTACTGTTTCCAATAATGATGCAAAAGTACCAATTTCTTTCATGTGAAGAGACTAAAGACAGACTATGGGGAGTGGCGCTACAACTATGCTTTTAACATGAAACCCATAGAGTGAATTTTGAGATTTATGAATAATATTTATTTTTTCCTGTGAAAATTTTCTTGGAATTACAACAGTGAACATTTTCTAACATGAGTCTTTTAAAAGTTAGCTACAGATAGGCTCTCTCTCCTTGCATGAAAGGCATCACTTTCTCTATTATAACGTAGACTTCTTGTTTTGCAATCTCCCCCTACTCTCACTAACAAATTCTTTCACAGCACATTTCTGGAGAAATTGAGCTCTAATTTATTAGAAAATAAGCCTCTCTTATCTTTCCCATTTTTAAATGATCAATATTAGAATTAATAACTTTGATTTTTTTTAATGCCTGGAAGGAAATCAAGTATTTACAATCTTGAGCCTGATAACAAGACAAAAATAGCAGTCTTAAAGTATAAGAAAGACAGAAGAAGAAGTATTTTTACATTATAAGAACAAAGACTTCAAACATACTGCTTTCCACTGGAAAAAATCTCAAAGACACTCAAGAAGAAATTAAGCAAGGAAGTGCATCTGAATATGGTGTGCTGTGAAAATGCCAAATTAAAAATCTATGCTGTTTCCCCACCTCACTGCAGGTGAAGGCTGCTATTTCATTTTCTAATAAAGTAGCCTCTATCAGAAAGCTTTCAGCCAAAAGTAATAGTCCTTTGTAGAACTGCAGATGTTCAGCAGTGGGCATTATCTTAGTCAGCAGGGAAGCTGCTCACCAGAATTTAGAGGCAGATATTATAATAAAACCCTGTCAGTCCTGTAGTCATGACTGCAGTTCAGCATTGACCCATAAGCAAGAAATTCACCTGCAGGGTCTTAGTTTTCCTCTGGCTTGATTCTCAGACTTGGCCTGTTTTGCATACTATCTCCACTGCTGTTTCCATTAACCAGTTAAGGTCTGGGCAGAAGCCACCTTACTACTGGCAGCCCTCCAGGCAGCTTTTGGTGTTTGCTGCTTTAGCACAAAGTCAACTATTCTTTGTTGTTAATTATAAAGATTTTATTGATCCATATTATTAGCTTTAATAAACCTACTTACAAGTTTTCATAACCAAGTAACTGTACTTCTCAGGATTTGCAGAGGAGGAAATAAAGACACAAGAAGACCAGTACACTAAAAGAATAATTAAAACATAAATGCAGGGTTATACTCTTGAATCAGGACATTGTGGACTAGACTAGAACAAACCAGCATTAGATTGGGAGGTTATGTAAAGACTGCTATTTTAATGTGGGATCTTGACGCTGGGGCTAAGGGGACTTTCTACTTGGGGTAAATCCTTGCTGTTGTAGGGTGGCACCTTGTTAAGCGGGGAGGCTATAGTTTTGAGATTGGACCTTTCTGTTGTGGAGGGAGGCATTTGCTATTGGGGGACACTTCCATAGGCATCGCTCAAGAGAAAATGTCTTCCACAAACAGGCCTCTGGTGCCAAAAAGCCTGGGACCACTGTCCTACACAACTGAAGAGAACAGAGAGAAACCTGACTACCAGATTTGAACAGAGATTGTTTTCCCTGTAGACACTGATATCTGAAAATGTAGCTCATTAATTAAAACCTATCTGTAGTTCTTTAAATTATTAATATGCTTATAAGAAGGCCTGGAAAGAAATAGATTAATTGGCAATAATTGGGGTAGAGTTCTTTAAACTAACATATAGAGAGGGGGTTTATGGCATGGATTAAGGCACTTCTGACTACAGGTTACAAAAATCCAAACCAAAGTTTCATGGGAGCCGGGCACGTAAAGGAAATATGCCAGGGACTGATCAGTTTAAAGCGAAGTCAGATAGCTAGATCCAGGCACCCGGAAGAAGCAGTACGATCTCCAGCTCTCTCCACCCCTCAGCTCGGCTTTCCTCTCTGTGGGGAGTGGGGAATGACCAGTCTAGCTTTCCTGTGTCGCAGTGGCTTCACCCCTAAAGTGAGTGGCGTGCAATTCATAAGACAGTGTAGTTCGGCAAGGAAGTCAGAAGGTCTGGCTTTCACTCCCAACACTCTGTGATCTTTAATTAGTCACTTCATCCTGTGCGGTTTCAGTGTCTTTCTCAGCCACAGTGCAGGGCCAGGGCAATGCAGGGGCCGGCGTAGGGTGCCCAGGTACCCGAAACACAAGGGCCCCATGTACCTGCCAGGGCACACCCGTTCATCAGGCCTCGGGTAGGATTTTAATATCCTTATTTAGTCACACACACATCTAGTTAATTCTTACAATAAAATTTCAACTCCATGGCCATTTGATAGTTCTTTTGTATTTCCATGTATCTTTAGAAGAATAACGCATGGAAGTAGAGCATATATTTTCTTGTTTTTTGGTCTACTACTCTCAACAGTAGGCTTATGAAGGTGTCTATTGGGATGGCACGAACATCTGGACAGAGTTTATTATCCAAATGATTTAGAAAATAAAGCAGAGACAGCCAAGAGGCGCATTAGGCAAGGAACCCAAGTGTCAACTTTAAATGCAGATAGATGAGCCTTGTGTTTTTAATATTCATTCTTTACTCCTTCTCCCAAATAGTTCCTCTTTCTTTTTCTTATTTCAGAATTTCTACCTCGGTAAGATTTGATAATTTAATCTGTAGCACTTTTATGATTTTGTCTTTGTAAATCCTAAAGAGGGGCTTGCCATTCTGTAAGCCAGAAAGGCAAAGCAAGTGTCATTACACTTAATATGACCACTTTCCTAGACAACAATGTGCCTCACTTCTTTGTCTATAACTTAAAGATAATAACACCCGCAAAGCCAGTTTTAATAGTGTATAATCCTTATGCTCAGGCAGAACCATACCCTTAGAGGGGCTTTGTGTTTGGTTTAGTGTTCTGTCATCATGATCTTGAAATTCTTAATCACCTTTGAATATAGAATCTCACATTTTATTTTGAGGTAGATCTTACAAATTGTGTAGTGGTTACTGCATACCAGCTCTACCTCATAGACCCTGAAAAGAATTATTTGAAAAAAAAATATTCTAAGAGAATTGTCTAATTCAAAGCTTATTTTCACAGTGCAACTAAGGCTCAGTGAAGAATTCCAAAACGACCAGCCGTGAAGGGAAAGCATAGCGCTGTACAAAACCCGGGCCTCTGTCTACATGGCTTGTGCAAAGCCTTCCATCTACTCAGACCCCACATCCCTCATCTGAATAACGGTAATTTTTTATTCTATTTAATGACCATTAGTGCCATTTACTAAAATGTTTAAAAATTCTGGCTCTTGGAGCTTATCCTCCGAAATTAAAGTTTGGTTTTTCTGAAATTTTGTCTGAGTACAGCTTGAGTTTGAGCATTTTTTAAAAATCCCTAGATGAATAAGAATACAGAGCCATTAGAACTTAAGTGCTTGGAATGATCTCTTTGGAAATAAGTAATGATGTATATTAAACTGAACATACACATACACTGTTTCAGTAAATCTATTCCCAAGTATATATCCAAGAAAATATTTACATATGTTCACCAAAATATTTGTAAACATTTATGGCAGCACTGCTTGCAATAGCTCTAAACTGCAGCCAACCAAACTATATATCAAAGTAGAACAGATAAGTAAATGACAGTATATTAATAAATAGGGCACCAGGCAACAAAGAGAATGAATACATTATTGATACTTGCAGGATCTCACATAGAGTTGAACAGGGGGAAGAAACTTCATACAAAAGGGCACAATATTCTATGTATTCTAGGTATGTGTATTTTTAATAAGAAAACTGATTTACAATATTCAAGGTCAGGACAGGGGTTACTTCTAGCAACAGATAATAATTAGAAAGAACGAGGGACTTTTGGTGCCTTAGGAATGTTTTGTTTCTTAATCTGGTAATAGTGAAAATTAATTGAGCTACACACATGATTTATACATGGTTGTATATCAATAACACGCATACACACTGACACACACACACACACATACATATATACACACACACATATATAATAAAAATAGTTCTTACATAATATTAACATACAGCAAGTATTGGGAATCATGAGACTAGACAGCTCTACTGTCCCTTTAAACTCCAATCACTTTTTAAAAACTTTGGTCAAAACCTCATTCCTGGCCAAGTGTGGTGGTGCACTCCTGTGATCTCAGCACTTGGGAGGCTGAGACAGGAGAATCACTGCAAATTCGAGGCTGGCCTGGGCCTCAAAGTGAATTCAAGAGCAACCTGAACTGTACAGTGAAACCCTGTCTCAAAAAGCAAAAACATCATTCCTATTTGAGGTCAAGTAACACTAGTATCTTTCAATGTTCATCTTGCTTCATCAATATCTCCTCCTTCCCTCTCTTCTTACATGCTCACCTTCACCATGGGACAATTTCTCTGTTTGCCTATGATACAGGTTATTTAATCTAGTGGGCAAAGGTCACTGGTCCAGTTACACACAAACTATTTAATCATGGAAACAAACATATCTTTTATATCCAGGTGTTTATGTGTTCATTCATCTGTTACAAGTTTCATAGAATCAGTGAAGAGAATGAAGAAGGTCTCAGGACAATGACCTGGTCCAGTGTACACGTGGGCCTCTGCAAGTACACAGTGAGGAGAGGGTGGAGGGTGTATCCTCAGAGATTGTCTATGTCTCTGTACTGCATGGAAGTGACTATGCAGTCTATATGCTTCCTGACAGCAAAGATCATGGTGGAGAAATCTGTTCTCAAAAGCCACCAGAGCATCTAACAGAATGCTGAGCTGAATTTATCATTAAAGACCAATATTGCTTCCTCCACATTCTGTGGCTCTGAACTCCTGTTCTAAATGTGTAAATCAGTTCATTACTAGCATCAGATCCTGACAGCCCTTCACACCTTAAACAACGAAGTCCAAGAGATGTGCACAAATAAGATCATGAACACAAAGCCACCAGTAGTCCACTGGCCACTAGAGAATGAGGAGTGTCTGAAGTGCCTCTCCTACCATCTCCAACCAGTTTGCCAACCTCTTTGAGATCCACAGACTAAGGGACAGTTTAAAGCAAATACATTTAGGGCCACAGAAAGTTTTGTGTATTTTCCTTAGTAGAAAGAATACTGATAAAAGCCACATCTCCTGTGCCATGCTTGCAGCAGGTATAAAGTAATTTTATTGTGGAGACTCAGAAGCATGGGAATAAGAAAAGAGTATTGAGTATATTCCTACTCTTAACTGTGTGTAGTAGCAGAGGTGATGTTTGAGCTTGTAAAGAAAAAGAATTGCCTTGAAGGTAGTTGTGTTTAGAGTCTGAGCCTCTTCAAGAGAAAAAGAAAACTGTTTATGTCCTCAAATTTGTAAGATTGAATGAAAAGCAGTAACAAGTGTGCTTAGATTTGAGATTCCATTTTAAGTGCCAAAACTTCATATGATTTTTTTTGAGAAGTTGTCTGACAAGTATGTGAACTTTTCACATCCTTTTAATCTGCCAGTTCTTTAACCAACAAAATGAGATTTTTTATAAGTATTTGTAAAAATGGAAATAGACTGAACAAAAGTAATTCCCCCTTCTCTGAAAATTGATACATTAACTACAATATAATCTGGGCATGGACGCACACACCTGTAACCCCAGTACTCTGGGAGGTTTAGGCAGAATGAGTGCAAGGTGGAACTCAGCCTGGGCAGCTAGTGAGTGCTGCGCTCAGTCCCCTGTACCGTCAAATAAATAAAAAAATACACATGTACATATATACATGCTTTCCATGTGGCTCAGTAAGTTTTCTTAATTTATCATTATGGCCTTATAATTATAAATGATTTTTTAAAAAGGGGGTAGGCAAGTGAGCAATAAATACCATTGTCTTCCCAGACTTAAGTTCACAAAGCAGTCCATCTAGGGAGGCAAGCTGAGCAATAGAAATAACAAAATATCTTTGAGTAACATTTTTGATGATGAAGGTACGATTGCTGGATACAGAAAAATCTAAAATATAAAAGAAAATCTCACCTAACAATTGCTAATGTGCTTTAATATACTTTCTTACAATATTTTTTTCTAATCAAAATTTTCTTTTCTAATTGATTTAATGGTATATAGAAATTTATAATTTGCAATGAAAATAAGTACTAGGAAAAATTACTTCACTGGTTTAATTTTTTTATATCCAGATATAGCAATGAGCTTAGTGAACCATACTCCTCCCCTTTGCAGATTAAAGATTGACTGAACACTACTGTTTATGAGAGCCCATGCTTGGCCCACTAAAGGGGAAGAAAGGTAAGCGAGGCTCCAGCTTTCAGAGTATGTACAACCTGTAACGGGGATGATGACAGAGGAATGGTATGAGGTACAGTGAGTGTCAAACCTATGAGGCACCTAAACTTAGGCATTAAGGGGCAGATTTGTCAGCTAAGGTTTCGGGGTGCTCAACTTAGGTAATTGGAGGGTCTTCCTTAAAAAGGGTATAGCATGAACAAAAGTAGAGAACACTGTAGCCCAGAATATGATCTACAAACCCTCTGTATCACAATCACCATGAGAAAATGAAGCTGCTGCTACTCTGTCCTGATTCGTGACCCAAACTCAGATTCAGTAAGTCTGTGCAAGGCCCACACCAAGCGTTCACTGGCATAGGGACTAGAAAGCAAACACTGCACTCAAGTGAACAAGTGAGGCAGAGAAAAGCAAGGAAGCCTGAGAAACAGTCTTTTAAGAAGAAGAGTCCTAAAGTGAAAGTCATGATCACTGATTTTGGCGACGGTGTGAACGGCAGCACAGAATGGTGAGAGAAAGAGGCAAGCAAGGGGAAGGAGACCTTTCCTGTGGTCCAGGCACAAAGGAATAGAGTCAGATGTGTGTGAAAGGTGAGGGCCTAGAGGGAAATAAACCAATAGAGAGAAAATGAAAAACAGGCTAATATGCACCGGAGTGAATGAAAACTTCTCCAATCCATTTCATTATCAGGTTCAGACCAAGACAAAGGCAAGTGTACTATCTGACAAAAAAATAGAAAACAAACACTACCTCTATCCTCTGATTAATATCATCTTTCCCTTTTGCTGGGTTTTAATGCTTTGTTTGTTTGACCACTAATAATTTAAACATCATGAAATCCTCCCCGTCTTTTAGGTGGAATATTTTTTTAAAAGAATATTTAAATCTCTAGTCACTCAATGCCCCTGATTCTTGATAGCACCCAAATTCCCTAACCTCCCCTAACTCCCCCTGGAATTATCCACTGCAAACCTAAGCCCAATAAGTTATCCCGCCCAATCCCCTCACTGAAATATTTCTGAGATTTTCCATGAGTGTGTTCTTCCTGGTTCTGGCAAGTTAAATAAACCTAACTGTCTTGACTATGAGTTTGTTCCTACCGATCTTTGATGGATGAGCTTCGATAAATAATGAACGTTAACAAGTGCAAAATAAATGCTAAATCACCGGTTGAGTAGAGGTGGAAAGTTAAAAAATACCTTGAAAACTTGAAGCTTGTGAGAAAAATGTTGTCGCAGCTAGAGAAGGAAAGAGCAGAAGTACAACCTGAGTTCGCAGCTACTGAACTTGAAGGAACAGAGCCACAACCAAGAAAAAATGTTTTGGCAACAACATACTTATGAGCTTCCACCAGTGGAGGGAATGCCAAGGAGAGGTAGATGTAAGAAATCTTGCACAAAAATAATCATTGGAATCTTGAAATTAAGAATACCCTCCAGCGAAGTGTTGAAAAGTGAAAAACAGCAAGGTAGCCAAGCATGTGGCAGGGCATGGGACATGAAATGTGCTCCTCTGATGAACCCTAGAAGCTGCCAGTCACTGTTTACCTATGTAACGCCTCACACCCGTGTCCAGGCCTCTGTGGTTTTCAGCAGTCCCAATCTAAATGTCCTCAGTGCTTTCTGACCAACCAACTTCTTTGTACAGCACCATGAAGTAAATCAAAGAGTCACTTCCTAGGTTAAAAACCAATAAAAGCAGTGACATTGTCTATCCTGCTATGTTCTGGGCACCAGATCTGGTAGATTGTATGGGCACTCAGTACATAGCTGCTGGGCAATGGAATGTTGGCCATTTAGACTCGTCGCTACCACTATAGCTCTGACAGCAATGGATAGTGACTAATTAGTAACAGGAAGAAAAATGTAAAGAAGATTTGAATAATTTTACAGTGAACACAATGGAAACCTAAAACAACCCAGGTACAATGAACCTGGAGGAGCATCAGTATTCAAAGTATGCACCTCAGTCAAACAGATCTAGGTTCAAATCCCAGTTCTACTTGTTCATATCCTAGGAAACTCAAATTCTCTCACTCTCCATTCCCCCAACTTTCCACTGGGGAAAAAAAATGCCCACCTCATAGGCCTGGCATCATGGATTAAGTAAATCCATGTATATAAAGCACTTGGCACACAGTTGATGATTAATAAACAGTGATAAAAATGCAGCAACAAAAGAATCGATACTTATTCACACTTATTAGGGTGAAAACTCTAAAAAGTAAAAGCCAAGCACTGTTGAAGAAGTAAAGAAATTGGAACTGTGTTCACTATTGAAGTGAATGTACATAGTGTGACTGGCTGCATGGCAGTCCCTCAGAAATTAAAAATAGCATTACCATACAATCCAGCAATTTCACTTCTGGGCATAGACTCAGAATTCAAATCAGAATTTCAAATAATTTGAGTGCTATTTTACATATTGGCAGCAGCATTACGACCAAAAAGTGGAAACAACTCAACTATCCATGAACAGATAGAACTAATTTATCATTAGATAATTATATAACTTTGTTTTGTCCCGTTTTTTGTTTGTTTGTTTACCATAACTGAAACATCATTAAATCCTCCCTGCCTTTTAGGTAAAAGAATATATAAATCCCCACTCATTTAATTCCCCTGATTCTTGATAGTGTCCGAAGTCCCAAACCCCTTTTCTCTCATTTGTCTTAGAATTATCCACTGCAAACCCAAGCCTAATAAGTTATCCCTCCCAACCCCCTCACTGAAACATAACACAAAAGATGGAAGCAACCCAGCTACACATCAACAGGTAACTAGCTTATGACTGGATAGCTAGATTGTGTTAATGTTTACAATGGATATGATTCGGCCATAAGCAAGGAACAAAATATGGATGCATTGATGAAACTTAGGGACATTTTTCTGAGTAAATGAGCCAGGCACAGGAGGACAAACACTACATCATGCACTTACATGTAGTACCAACAGCAGTGAAATTCATAAAGACAGAAGGTAGGATGGTGATTTCTAAGGCATGGGGAGGACAGGTGATTTGTTAATGGGTTAGTTTTACTTTCACAAAATAAAAAGTTATGAAGAATGCTTGAACAACAACGTGACTATACACTACTGAACTGTATGCTTAAGATGGCTAAAATGATAAATTTACCAAATATGCAGGCAGACCAGGGCATTCTGTATATTTAAACATAATTTTAAAACAGTAAAAGCAGCAATACCACCTGATCAGAAAAGAGGTAGTTGTGTCCACCAGAGGTCACCCTTACTCAGGACCAAAGCAGCATTCATGCAAACTCAATAGCCAATCTCTTCACAGCACTGCCCCACATCTGTTCTTTTGTTCAGGACGCCCAATGCCCGACTAAAGAAAGATAGTGACCAGGTAACCAGGGAGGCGTTTAAGTAATTTTTTAAGAAAAAGTTCTCTTGTTCTCAGAATTATTTTCCACAGAAAAGGGGTGACTGGTATAGAAGCTCAAAACCATGCTAGAGAACCTTGCTAGATTTTTATAGCAAAGTAAGAATAATGGCAGTATCGATGGTGCAGAGAGAATGTGAAGTAAGAAAAGCTGAGCTTTGGGAGGAAGAGCACAAAACTAGAGCATTCTCAGTACAAGGAGGAGAAGTGAATGATCCAGAAAGAAAATGGAAAAATAGATCAGGCACCTGGGGTCTAAAAGATGGCTGCCACCAGTGAGCTCCATCTTTTCTGGATGTTTTGGGAGCTATGTGGCCACCTACTAGTTTCTTAAGCAAATTCTGACTCATAAAGTTTGGTGATTAGGAGGTTGATGTCAGGCTTGGAGAGAACATTTCAGTGTGTTGATTTTGGTAGCATCTCAAGGTATATAAATTACAAGAGATCAAAGAAAAACAAAATGAAAAGTGGAGGGAACAGATAGTGATCACCCTTTTAAGAAAGTTGTTTTGAAAGAAAGAAAAAATGAGATATTAGTTTTAGAGGTCAGCAGGGACACATGAAAGATGGTAATGTTTTCTTTTCAAGTCTAAGAGGCCAAACACAGGCCCGGCTCTGACGATATCTGCATCCTAAGTCTCAGAACATGTGAATATCTTTCCTTATATGGCAAAGGGGACTTTGCAGATATAATTAAAGTGGAGGACCTTGAGATGGAGAGATTATTCAGGTAGACCCAACTTAATCACATAAAATTTTTAGAAATAGGAAACTTTTCCCCTCTGGGTCAGAGATGTCACATGCATGGATTTGAATAGGGAGGAATGAGGCCATGAGCCCAGGAAGTCAGGAGGTCACTAGAAGTTGAACAGGCCAACAAGACCCTCCAGAAGGAATAAACCCTGCTAACTCTGACTTTAGCTCAATGAGATCTGTTAGATATCTGACTCTAAATCAGTAAAAAATAAATTGCATTGTTTTAAGTGAGAGAACTTTTATAGCAATTTGTTACAGAAGCATTAGGGTACTAAAACACTTCCTTATAAGAAAATTTTATATAATTTCAAAAACACATTGTAGCAGAATACAGAATCATATTAAGTGGCAGAGTGTTAAGTATTAAGTCTAGGTTAGGGAGGGCATGGTGGCACACACCTGTAATTTCAGCACTCAGGAGGCTGAGGCAAGAGGATCACTGTGAGCTTGAGGATAAACTACAGAGGAAGACCCTGTTTTGAAATAATAATAATGATAAAAATATTGAAATCTAGGTTAATAAATACACTTTCCACACATTACTGTACAAAACATACACCAGTTACCCTAGCCATAAGAGGACTCAATACCTTCTTACTATAAGTAAGTATTTTTAGAATGGAAATTTATTAGTCTTTCATTACTAAAAACATAACATAATAGAGAAGGGAAAATAGCACCTTTGAATAGAAAAGGTTTTCTGCTGAGTCAGACTTCAGACATCATTTATGCAACACATATTTACTGACTGCCCTCTCTAGGTCCTGCTTTGTACTACGCTTATGCTGACAGAACAGAAAGCAGGACAAACTCCCTGTTCTCTAAATGTTCACATTCTAGTGATGTTCTATAACAAGAAAGCACACAAAATTATGGCACAGGATAAGAGCATGATAGAAAAATAACATGCAATTCAAGGACATGGGGTTACTAAAAGGAGTGATTATCAAGGGCAGCCAAAGAATAACTTTTAGGAAAAAAATTGATTTGAGACATGTCACTGAAGAAAGAGAATACACATATGCATATTTGGAAATGGGTTCTAAGCAAAATCAAGAGTAGGCACAAAGGCCTTGGTGTGTGCATGTGTTTGGGGAGCTAAAGAATGAGCACTGTCTATGGTCAGGGGAGGAAAGCTATATGAAAAAATTTGGAAAGAATTGTGAATGGGGAGGCAGATGCTATAAGAATTTATATGCCATTTTCAAGACTTTCGCCTTTACTTTCATACTCAAGCCAGTGGAAGTATGATTTTAAGCAGCACTGTAACATGATCCAAATTGGATAACCTCATGGTTTAGACCTAGAATGGTCCAAAGCTTCAGCTGCTCAGAAGTTCAGTGTTGTGCTTTTGGGAAGTGACTGGCTCATGGGGGCCGTATACTCACAGCAGATTAATCCACAGATGTATGTGTAGCTGAACGTGCTCTTCGGATGCAGCGGCTAGTTGGAAGTGACACATCGAAGAGGTGGGACCTAGAAGAGTGTATCTCCCAGCTCAGCTGCTCCCCTCCTTCTCTTGGTCTGGGCCGCCATGGTGTGACAGCTTTTCTCCACAGACTCTTCCTCCACGCCTTTCCTGCCCTGGAGCCAGCCAACTGCGGAGCCAGCCCTTTAAAGTCCATGAGCCAAAGTAATCTCCTCCTTCAGATTGGAGCTGTCAGGGGCTTTGTCCCTGGGATGAGAAAAGTGAGTAAGACAAATAGTTAACACCAAAAATGTTCTTGAAAGAGCTGCAGGTGAGTAGAGCAAGCATACAATCAAACGTACACACAAAAAAATCCATTCCCACCTGGAGATATGGTGTCTGGGTCTAGGAGGGTGAACTTGAAGGAAGTGGTTGAGTCCTGGAGCCAACAAGTTTTGTTAATAAATTAGATATAGTTTATGAAAAAGAGAAAGAAGCCAGCAATAATGCCCAGGCTGGGGCCTGAACAACTGTAGAACAGAACTGCTGACTCAGGAAGATGGCCCAAGACGACATAGTCACCAGTAATTTGGCTCTAGGGATATATTCCAGCCACCTTGCTACATTCCAGACACGCTGGCCTCGCTCTCCCTCTCCCCATTCCACTCCTGTGGACTGGTCCCAGCACCTCCTGCCACCAGCTTTTGTCTTCCCGCTGCCCCTAACTCGCACATACAGCCTAGCACCCCTGCTATGGCCTGTGCCACCTGAACACTGAACAACGAGAGAAACAACGAAGTTTCCTTCACTCCTTGCAAATCTCTCTCAGAGTATTTTCTGCTGATAAATTAGAAATTAATCTCTGTGTGCAGTTGGTGGTGACAGAAAAATTCTGATCCTAGAGGTATAGAGACTGTGTCACTTCTATTAAAAACACATTTATACTTGTCCCAACTATTTTCAGCTTTGAGGCTTTAACAAAAATTTATAAGCAACAGGAAAATCTCTTTCTGAATCATGGAAAAAATATAACATCTTTTAATTGATAAAATAGCAATTAAATATTAATAAGAAAGGGCTTATCTGCCAATATAAAAATCGAAAAAGTATAGAAAGAAATAGAAATCCATCAATAAGCAATAATTATATGAAAAAAATCAAAACTGTCAAGTGTCAATATGAATGATGTAAATAATACAAATTAAAATAATTACCTTCAGTATCCATTCACGTGTAATTGAAGGAATAATGACTAGTATCCTCTGCAGCAGGGCATCCGTTAATTGGTAGAAATTTACAAATTACAAATTTAAAAATTTACAAATTTAAAAATTTTAAAATATTTTAAAAATAAATTAATGTTAAATATTCTTAAGAATTTTATAGCTGCATTAGATGCAAAATTAAACATTTGGTAGTAATATGAAAATCTAATATTAGAACATTGACTAAATCAATGATAGAATACCTGCACAATGGAATACTATACATTTGTTAAAATGTGGGTGTATTCATGTTTATATGTAGAAAGAGACAGAGAAAAGTATTCATAATACACTGCGAAGTAACAGAAATCATATTATAAATTAATAATAGTAATAAATAATGTGATAAAATACTGAGCATAGATTAGAGGCAGCGTGAAACTACTGTTTCTGATCTATACCCAATAAATGAAATGCATCAGTAGTACACACTTATAGTATCAAGAGCATCAATAGGTTCTATTTCTTTTATTTTCTACATTTTTCTGAGTTAAAGTTTTATTGATCAAAAACATCAATAAAAGTTTTACAGATTTTATTTTCAGAATAGTTATATAAAGAAAATGCTAGCTGGGTGTGGTGGGATGTGCCTGTAAACACAGCATTCTGGGAGGCTGAGATAGAAAAGATAAAGCTTGAGACCAGCCAGGGCAATTCAATGATTTAGCAAAAATTTGTCTCTAAATAAAAAGTGCAAAAAGTGCTGAGGACGTAGCTCAGTGAGAAGCCTGGGGGTTCAGTCCCCAGTCCTGAAATAAATAAATAAATAAATAAAGGAAAGAAGGAAATGTTTATGGCATGGTGCTGAATAAAAAAATAAGAATATAAAAGTATACACTCTTAGTAACTTGCAAGTAAGTAGAAAACAAAATTTTGATTAGAAAAAACTATTGTCAGGAAGTATATTAAAACACATTAGCAATCGTTAGGTGAGCTTTTCTTTTGTATTTTAGATTTTTCTGTATCCAGCAATCTTACCTTCATCATCAAAAAAATTATTCAAAGATATTTTGTTCTTTGTATTGCTCTGTTGCCTCCCGAGCTGGACTGCTCTGTGAACTTAAGTCTGGGAAGACAACGGTTTTTATTGCTCACGTACCCACCCCCTTCTTCTTGTACCATTCACCCTGTTTTACTTTGGTAAGCTTGCAGCTAGTTGATTTCCCACTCCATCTTTGTCTTTACACCAAGCCTCCATTTTTATCCTCAGGCCAGCCCATGTTCTCACTTTGTCTCTGGCCCCTCTGTTTCACCCTGGAATGGTTGCTCTGAAGTATGATTCATTATGGTGCACTATGCCCATTCATCACAACCGAGGAAAAGCTGTGCAGGTAGCAATAGAGAAATTTAGACTTTGATAATACAGTGTCTGTCCTAAAATCTACAAAAGGGTTTCTATATGGAAAGGATATCATCTAACAAAAGAAAAAAGGATGAGATCTCTGACTTCCCCAGGAAAAGGAACCAGGAGGCAAGACTATTAAATCCCAGCAGGAGGGAAATGTAGCTCTGAGTCACCAAACCAGATTAGGTCCTCGAGGAAATCTGTAAAATTAAGTCTATAAAAGCTGGCCCAGCTGGTTAATTAGCACACTGTACAGCAGATTATGTTTTATAGTTTAACTTTTATATTCTAAACTGCAGCCTAATAAGTCAAACCAATTACATTAGCAAGGACTTGATGACTTCTTTCATAGGAGTTCACTGCAGTTGCTAAACCTGCATTTACATATAGGCAGAATGGTTTTTGTTATATGCCTGATTTTTTAGACCTCCAAGTTAAGACAACAACAAACAGTGAAATGGTTCCAGAATTGCTAATTCACTGAGTGCTCTGCTTAGACCCAACTGTGCCAGATGAAGGAAATGATTCATTTATTAAGCTTGTAATTACAGGCTATGAAACAGCTGGTTATGGGCTCTTTCCCCCAGCCGGAGCTACTTTCTAACATCTGCTAGTCTGAGCAGAGTAAAGCACTGCCATTCTCTTAAGTATATCCTCCTCAAAAGGAAAAATGTTTCTCAGAGAGCATAGGGTGATCTGTCAGAACAATAAACCAGACAAAAGATGCTCGAGGGCCAGCATGACCAATACAAAACTTAAACAGCCATCTCTTTTTAACTAACCAAAACCTCACATCATATATGTCATCCTGGAATAGGCTGCCTTATCCAATATTTCTAAGTTAGAATGATGAAACATGCCTTTCTCATTGAGCCCCCTATCAGCATGCACACAGGTGCACGTGTATAAAGAAAAACTTTTCATTTTTTCTTGATTCTACTATGCATTTTTTATATTATTCTGTACTTTCCTATGCTTTTCCTTTTTCTTCCAGTTCCAGGGATTGAACTCAGGACTTTGCACTGAGCTACAACCCAAACGTGTCTTATCTTTCCTTTTTCTTTTTTCTTTTTTCCTTTCCTTTCCTT